>PVKA01037195.1:0-21171 GCA_004027165.1 Ctenomys sociabilis | reverse complement strand
ATGATCATCTCAATTGATGCAGAGAAAGCCTTTGACAAAGTCCAACACTCATTCATGTTCAAGGTCCTACAGAAAATTGGAATAGATGGACTCTATCTTAACTTGATAAAAGCCATCTATGACAACCCAAAAGCTCATATAATCCTAAATGGGGAAAAACTGAAATCTTTTACTCTTAAATCAGGTAAAAGACAAGGATTTTCTCTATCACCCCTCTTAATCAATATAGTCTTGGGATCCTTAGCAAGAGCCATTAGTAAAGAGGGAGAAATAAAGGGAATAAGAATAGGAAAAGAAGAAGTTAAATTATCACTATTTGCAGAAGACATTATACTTTACTCAGAAGACACCAAAATTTCCACCAACAAACTACTAGAACTGATACGGAAATTCAGTAGCATAGCAGGATACAAAATCAATACGCAAAAGTCAGTAGCTTTCCTCTATACAGATCACAAACACACCGAAAGGGAAACTATAGAAACAATACCTTTCACAATAGCATCGCGGAAAATGATATACCTTGGGATTCACTTAACCAAGGAAGTCAAAGATCTTTTCATGGAAAATTACAACACCCTAACAAAAGAGATTATAGAGGATTTCTGAAAATGGAAAGATATTCCATGCTCCTAGATAGGAAGAGCCAACATCGTGGAGATGGCCATACTCCTGAAATTGCCGCACAGATTCAATGCAATCCCTATCAAACTGCCATGCACATACCTCTCAGATATAGAGAAATAAATCCTAAAATTTATTTGGAACCACAAATGACTTAGAATAGCAAAGTCAATCTTGGCCAACAAAGACAAAGCAGGAGGCATCACAATTCCTTATTTGAAATTATACTACAAAGCCACTGTGATAAAATCAACATGGTATTGGCAACAAAATAGACCTGAGGATCAGTGGAATAGATTAGAATATGCAGAGGCATCTACGAAAACGCTCAGCCATCTTATCTTCGACAAAGGGTCTACACAAGAGGACGAAAGATAGCCTCTTTAACAAATGGTGCTGGAAAACATGGCTTTCTACATGCCGAAAACTACAACTTGACCCAGCTCTATCACCATGCACGGAGGTAAAGTCGAAATTGTTTAAAGATCTAAACATAAAACAGAAACACTCAATCTCCTGGAAGAGAAAGTAGGAGCAACTCTTGAAGAAATAGGGGTAGGTAAAGAGTTCAAGAACAAACATATATTCGTAAGGGAAGCACCTGAAGGAATCAACAAATGGGATCAACTCTTCTTAAGGAGCTTCTCCATGTCAAAAGAAATTGTCAACAGACTGAAAAGACATCCCATGAACTTTGAAAAAATCCTAACTAATAAGCAATCAGACAGAGGACTACTGTCTAGAATATATAAAGAACTAAGATATAACAGGGCCCTCAAATTTAAAGACCCAATTCAGAAATGGGCATCTGAGATGAACACACACTTCTCAGAGGACGAAAATAAAGAAGCGAATAAATATATGAAAAAATGCTCCACATCTCTAGCCATTCGTGAAATGCAAATAAAAACAACACTGAGATACCATCTAACTGCAGAAAGAATGGTTATCATAAGGAATTCAACCAACAACATATGTTGGAGAGGTTGGGGGGAAAGGAAACACTTCTCCACTGTTGGTGGGAATGTAGACTGGTACAACAATTGTGGAAGTCAGTGTGGAGACTCCTCAAAAGAGTAGGACTAGAAATCCCAGTGAAGCCGACTATCCCCCTACTGGGAATTTTCCCAAAGGATCTGGATACATTTTATCATGGAAATATCTGTGTACCTATGTTTATAGCAGCACAATGTGTGATAGCAAAATCTTGGAAACAACCAAGATGCCCATCACATGAGGAATGGTTGAAAAAGATGTGATATTTCTATATAATGGAGTATTACTCAGCTATTAAGAATGATAAGTTTGAAGCGTTTATACTGAAGTGGATGCCAGTTGAACATATACTCATAAGTGAAATAAACCAGACACACACGTGTAAATATCATGTAGTCTCCTTAGTATAACAAGTGAAAAGCAGAAATACAAAAGGAAACGTAAAACAAGTAAAATCAATTGAGTCAGATAAGGCAATGTGAATGGCATATGCTGCAGGATACTAATCTGCTTTTCTTCTGTGTGGTTAACAACCTGAGGTCCCAAGTCAGAGTTGGAGAAATAGAAGAGCCACAAGGCCAGCCAGCATTTTGGCCCTAGCCTTTCAAGGTCAGCGAAGACTCAGGACATAGGAGAACCTCTACTGCAACATCATGAAACTCAGGTGAGCTCCAAATTTTCTGAACAAGGAGATTATGGAGCCATAGAGGAAAAATATTGAAGTTCTATAGTGTGCCTGGGGAGAGTCACATGAAGAGAAAACTATCTCTCAAGCTCTCACAGAGAGCAAACTGGTCAAGCATTGGCCGTGACTCATCCAATGGATGACACAGACAAAGGATCTATTGAATAATGTATAGGACTACACGATAAACCCTGAGAGGACTTTACTGACCACATAGGAAATATAAAGTTCACGTGTTGGTGTATAAGTCTTGATTTATCTAGGTCTTAACCATCCAGCAGAAACGTACAAAAATGAAATATATATCTAGGGGCCATAATATTCAGCTGAGGTGTAAATGGCTGTGGTCGACAATTTCTTTGAATACCTCACTATGGTTGTAGAATGCTGGACTGTATTGGATTATGGTGTCGAGTTCAAGCACCTAAGTTAGTTGAATGTCAATGGAGTGCCCAGTTTTGACAGGTATAGACAAAGGAAGGGGTGTAGAAAGAAAAAAATCATGATGTGTGTGTAAAGACAGTACCGTGGGGATAGATAACGCTGTGCTTCTACATAATTCTATGAGAGGAAGATCTACACTAATGATTGTTGGACAGGATATTATGTCGGTTTCTAGTACTGCGGACATCCACTAGGAAAATAATTAATGAATTTTTGATATAATTCAGGTATAAAAAATAAGATAAGCAGCTATACTCTTAATTCACCAATAAGAGATATCTGCTAAAATAATATCTGTAAATATAATATCATGTTTGCACCTTGTACAATAGCAAAACATTATGAAAACAGTGTGCAATGTATTAATTTATCGAATCTGTCTTGTTAAGGTGTCTTGAAACTGTCTGATTGACATTTGTATTTCAATGAAATAAAAAATTAAAAAATAAATATAAATAAAATTAAAAAGAAAATACAAGGGAAAAGCAGAAATACAAATGGAAACATACAACAACTAAAATCAATTGAGTCAGATAAGTCAAAGTGAATGGCATTTGCTGCATGATACTAATCAGCTTTTCTTCTGGTTGGTTAACAAGTAAGTTCACAAATCAGAGTTGGAGAAATAGAATAGCCACAAGGACAGCCAACATGTTGACTCAGCTTTGTAAGGTCAGTGAAGACTCAGGACATTGGAGAACCTGTACTGCAGCATCATGAAACTCAGTTGAGCTCCAAATTTTCTGAACAAGGAGATTATGGAGCCACAGAGGAAAGTGATTGAAGTCCTATAGTGTGCCTGGGGAGAGTCACATGCGAAGAAATCTTTCTCTCAGGCTCTCACAGAGAGCAAACTGGTCCAGCGTTGGCTGTGACTCATCCACATGGATGTCACAGACAGAGGATCCACAGAATAATGTACAGGACTACAAGATAAACCCTGAGGAAACTTCACTGACCATATAAGAAATATAAAGTACATGTGTTGGTATATAAGTCTTGCTCTATCTAGGTCTTAACCATTCAGCAGAAAAGTATAAAAATGAAGTATACATTGCGAGTTCATAATATTAAGCTGAGCTGTAAATGGCTATGGTCGACAACTTCTTCGGATAACTCACTATTGTTGTGGACTGCTGGACTGTGTTGTATTGTGCTGTCAAGTTCAAGCACCTAAGTTAGTTGAATGACAGTATAGTGCCCACCTTTGACAGGTGTAGACAAATGAAGGGGTATATAAAGAAAAAATCATGATGTGTGTGTATAGACAGTACAGTTGGGATAGATAACGCTGTGCTTCTGCATAATCCTATGAGAGGCAAGATTTGCACTAATGGTGGTTGGACAGGATATTATGTCGGCTTCTAGTACTATGGTCATCCACTAGGAAAATAATTATTGAATTTTTTATGTAATTCATGTATAAAAAATAAAATGAATTAAGATACACTCTTAATTTATTGATAAGAGACATGTATGTACCATTTGAGTTTGAGGCTGCACCCTAAGATAGATTGACTTTCCAGCTAGTGCTCACTATTCCACCCACAGCTAGATCTAACAGAGTTGTATCAACAATTTTATTGTTCCTCCTTTCTAACATTAATTTGATTTATTTTTAAGCATAACCTTGTTCTCCCTCTCTTATCTTTCAAATTGTTTATTCAGCATTTTCTTATAGTTTCTTCTTGTTTAATCCCTTTTTATTCTTTACCCTTTCCCTAGTTGATTTATTCTCTTATTGTTTTCTAATATTATTAATTTTTTGCACCCTAATATGATACTTTATTTCAATTTTAGCTGCTTTGTCTCATCTTTCCTTTACTAATTTGGCAAACTCTATTTTCTTTTCTCCATGATATCATTCTTCCACCTTATGCTTCTCAGTATATACATTTATAATTATGACTCTGCACACCATCTACATCTTAATAGAGTTAAATGCTAGTATATTGTGAATGGAGCTAAAGTTCCTTGATTGAGGAGTTATTCAATGTAAATCAACATCTGGTTTGTATTAGCATATATGTTATAATTATATATCTCATCTCCATGGTAAAAATGTGTACAGTTATAATACTATGTCATTATCCAATTTGTATTTAATTCTATTTTTGTTGGTAAATTTACTACTTTACTAAAGGTGGCATAAGGTAACTCCAAACATGATAAGTTTGTGTTACTTTGTGGTTGTCATTCATATATTTGTCATGCCACTGCCTGTGTTAGTGCAGATAAAGAAAGAGACTCTATTGTCCCTGGTTTGCACTTGCAAGAATGCTCTTTGTAGATCGCCTTCTCAAAACTGGCTTAACTATTCTTTGCACTGCCTGAAAGTAATACTGAAAAACAAACAAAGCTACCTGCAATCAAGTAATCACCTCAGCTCCTGGTGGTCTCTTAAGCAGTAGAATGTTCTATGAGTTACAAGAATAGTATCCTTCAATCTGAACATGTCCTACAGGTCTTAAAGCTGTCAAAGGAACATGAAGTGGGATCTGGGGAATATTGAGTATCTCTTGCTATCAATTGTCTTTCTTTGTATTCATAGTCCATAGGTAGATTGAGTTCCAGTCAAAATGATACTGTAGTACATTACCAAAAAACTGGGTACTGAGCCTACCAAATAGGCTGAAAACTTGTCTTGTTAATAAATGGAGGTGGTAGAATGGCTGAACAGACTCAATGGCCAATAGCTAGCTATCGCTCGAGGACATCTCTTTAAAGCACTGTTTATCTGAAGATATCTCAATATTAGCAATATAATACACTATAAGCAAGCTCTAGTCAAAGAAAACACATCAGCAAACAAAATAATAAAAAATGAGAAAACAAAAAAGCAAAATGCCCTGAAAAGCTTCCAACTCCCTGAAAGCAAATTCAGGGTTCATTGAAGTGGAAGAAATCAAAAGCCACACAGCTGAAATACATATTTGAAGTGGTAGCAGGAGACATAATAAAATGGTTCAATAAGCTTCTTAGTGAATTCAAAGCACAAAAATCAGGAGAGATCACAAAAATATTTTAAAAAACAATTTACAGAAGTAATAGAAAGCTTTCAACGAATAAGAAAAATTGACATATCCATAAGTGAAGCATATAGATGGCAAGATAGGGGAAAGCAGAAAAGAATTAAATCAAGACATAGCTTAGTGAATAGTACAGATATTCAATACAAGAATATATACTATTATGTATTTGGTACAGGGTCTCATCTCAGTATGAAATCAGGACTTGTTATAATGATCCTCCTGTTTTCAGCCCCCCCCCCCACTGCTGGGATTACAATTGTGCACCACCATGCCCAGTCTGTGTGGCCAGGTCAGTGTGCTCAGGGACTGGTGTGGCATGTGGTGTTCCGGATTGCATATAGGTGCAAGTGCTTAGTCCTCTGAGCTATTTCACCCACATTGAAAGAATATAATTTAAAAACTATGTGTAGCAGCCTAAGTCCAGCCCAGCCCAGCAATTGAGTGGGACAGTTTCCACGATCTCCTGTACCCACTGGATCACTCCAGACCCAGCCCAAGCCCAGTATGTGAGTAAAACCTTGAGCTATACTCTCAGGACCCCTCCAAACCCTTCCAAAACCAGCCCAGGCCTGGCATGTGAGTGAGCCCTTCTGAAAAGTTCTCAGAACCCCTGGAGACCCAGCCCAAGCCGAGGCCCAGCAAGTGTGTGGGAGAGCTTCTGCGTTCACTTTGCCTGCTAGATCCCTACAAACCAAGCCCAGGCCCATCTTGCTGCAGCAGGAAGAAGCTGAGCACAGCAGACAGAACCAAGCCATGCACAACTGGATGACTGCAAACTTCATAGACCTATACCTGATACCTGGAAAGCTTAGACACATTGCAAGACCCAGATCTATAAGAGCACCCTCCCTCTTTCTATCTTAAATGATACATGGGCAAAAGATAATCTGGATGAACTAGTCTGCCTATAAAACACCACGTACATCAAGGGGAGGTTATCAGCCAGAACAGAATTGAACTATCTTAAACGCAAATTCCCATTTTAATATACACACATAATGATTGCTCTTACTGTAGAAAATACAAAGCCATTTGTTACAAAACTTTGTGAACTGCTCAGTATCACCCATTATTAGTGTTCCTTATTGTAGTTATCTAAATACACAATTATAAATGCCATAATCATATAATCTCTCTTGGATAAGAATATCAGTAGGTGTGAAGGGTATGACTGCACCAAAACTCACAGGATAGTGCTACATAAAATAACAAAGACAACAGCAAAATGCAATCTCAGGCTCCAAGCCCTCCAAGAACAAATGCAGAAGACACTAGCATAGAAGAAATTGGGAATCAAACAGCTAAAATTTCTGTACTAATAGCATGTGAATTAAAGAAATGACTGCAGAAAGGCATAGAGGACCTCAGTTAAGAAACAAAAGGAAACCTGTGAATTAAGAGCATCTGAAGTAAAGAGAACATCTTTTTTTTTCTTCTTCTTTTTTTTTTTTCTGGCAGAACCAGGGATTGAACTCAGACCCTTGCACTTGCCACGGAAGCACTTACTCCACTGAGCCATCTCCCTAGCTCTAAGATTTTTCTTGTCTTTTTTTTTTTTTTTTTTTTTTTTTTTTTTTTTTTTTTTTGCAGAACCGGGTACTGAACTCAGGCTCTGGAGCTTGCCAGGGAAGCACTTATTCCACTGAGCCATATCCCGGTCCCTCTGAAGTAAAGAATCAAATGCAGAAACATATAGAGGAAATCAGGTTAGAAATAAACACTGAAGGAAAAAAGAATGGATAACTATAATGAAAGAATTAAAAACTGCTTCTCAAGAAGAAACTGAGAAAAAAAGAAGAGATTAGAAAAACAGTGGAATCCTTCAATGAGCAATATAGGAAAGAAATATATCCCATGAAGCACAGTGAAAAGCATATAGAGGAACCTAAAATCTTAATCAAAAGCTTGCAAAATCATTTGGGTAAAAGTGAAGATAGAGTTTCAGATCTTGAAAACATTGCAGCTTGAAGACATTGAAAAGGTCAAAAACGATCTCCTAAATACAACTAAGATGCAGGAAAAAAAATAATTCAACATCTGCAAGATGATGCAAAGAGGAACAATGTGAGACTAACAGGAATCAATGAGAAAGAAGGAGTCAACAGAAATCATATACAAAGAATATGGCCGGAAGTAATAGCAGAGAACTTCACAAATATCATGAAACAATCTGATATTTAGGTAACTGAGCATACAGAACTCCAAATACTTCAACCCAATTAAAAGCAGACCAAGACATGTAATAGTCAAGATCCCAGAAATCCAACACAGGATTACATAAAATGGAAAGATATACCCTGCTCCTGGGAGGAAGAACCAATATTGTGAAGATGGCCATACTCCCAAAATTGTTGAAAGGATGTAATACAATCCCCATCAAAATACCAGGAACATAACTCACAGATGTAGAGAAACTGTTTCTAAAATTAATTTGGAACCAGAAAAACCCTAGAATAACAAAGGCAACCCTGGGCACCAAAAACAAAGCAGGAGGCACTACAATTCCTAACATGAAATTACAGTACAAAACTATTGTGATATAATCCACAAGTTACTGGCAGAAAAACAGACCTGAGAATCAATGGAATAGATTGGAAGATGCAGATGCAAATACAAACATACTCAGCCACCTCATCTTCAACAAAGGGGACAAACATGTTTCCTGGAAGAAAGATAGCCACTTTAACAAATGGTGCTGGAAAAACTGGCTCTTTATGTGCAGAAAACTAAAACCTGGCCCAGGTCTATCTCCATACAATAAGCTAAAGTCAAAATGGATTAAAGATCTAAACATTAAAAGAGAAACATTACATCTCTTGGAAGACGAAATAGGAACTTTTGAAGACATAGGGGTAGGCAAACAGTTCATGAACAAAAATCAAATCATGTATGTAACACTTGAAAGAAATAACAGCTGGTTACTCCTCATGTTGAGAAGTTTTTGTACTTCAAAAGAAATTACCAACAAAGTGAAAAGACAGCCCACAAATTGGGGAAATTTCATAACTCATAAGCCCTCAGACAAACTTCTTCTCTCTACAATTTATAAAGAACTAAAAAACACTAGGGCCCCAAAATTTGAAGACCAAATCCAGAAATGAGCATCCAAAATGAACACACAATTCTCAGAGTAACGAAGTATAGCAGTGAATAAATATATGAAAAAATGCTCTATAGCACTAGCCATCCGTGAAATGCAAATAAAAGCAAAGCTGAGATATCATCTCACCCCAGAAGGAATGGCTATCATGAAGAAATCAACCAACAACGAATGTTGGAGAGACTGTGGGGGAAAAAGGAACCCATATGCACTGTTGGTGGGAATGTAGACTGGTGCAACAATTATGGAAATCAGTGTGGAAACTCCTTAGAAAACTAGGACTAGTTTTCAGTCCAGCTATCCCCCTACTAGGAGTTTTCCCAAAAGAACTGAAAACATTTATCATAGTAAAATATGTGCAACTATGATTATAGCAGCACAATTTGTGATAGACAAATCTTGGAAGCAACAAAAATGTCCATCACCTGAGGAATGGGTGAAAAAGATGTGGTATTTTTATACAATAGAGTATTATTCAACTGTAAAGATTGATAAACTCAAAGACTTCATAAACAAGTGGATGCACTGGAAGATATATTCATAAGTGAAATAAGCCAGAGCCACATCCATAAATATCTCATATTCTTCCTAGTGCAAGAACTCAAAATAAGAAATAAAAATAGAAAATTATAACACAATTAAAAGGCAAGTGAGAACTTAAGAATTAAATCATGAAGAGAGGGCAAGGCGAAAAGCTAGGAAATATGACAGGAGAAAAGGCATACATTTATATTCACAAGATTGTTAAGATAATGATCCTGAAAATGTTCACCAGGTTTTTGAAACGAGCAGTTAATTGGGAGGATTCACCCTGACTAACTATATATGCTGATACCTGTGAACTAAGCAACTGTACTGAGGATAACAATGTGTAATAAGAGTGTCATGCTTGGAATGCCTCTCATTCTTGTCTTCTTAATACATAATGCTTCTAATGTCATATCAGTTACTGTTATACTGTATCTGAAGTAAACATTTGTTAAAAAAGAGGTACTAAATACAAACAAGAGACAAGAAAAATTTTATAGATGTGCTCTACTACAACACTATACATGGCTATTTTTCTAAATTTCATAAAAATATGTTATTACTTACTCCTATTCTTTATAATTTTTTATTTTTTCATTCTGCATTTTTTTTCTTCACATTCTGTTGGGAATTAAAATTTAACATATCAGTACTTCATGGAAAATACCCTTACGTGTTATGGCTAATATGTTTGATTTTCAGACAGATGCTGATATTAAGCTCAACTGCCTATGCTATAGGGTAATAATATCATTAAGCTCTTCTGAAAGGTAAACAACTTACGTTTGCATACCAAAACATTTGAGAAAAAGAAGGGCTACAAGGATAGCCAATAATCTGGCCCTAGCCATTTAAGGTCAGTGAGGACACAGGACATGAAGGAACTGCACTGTAATATCCTGTAACTCATTCTTGTCCCAAAATTTCTGATGACGGAGATTATGCAGCCTCAGAGGAAAGTGATCAATGGTGTGTAATGCACATAAGGAGAGATATCTAGAGAGAAAACATTCTCTCAGGCTTTCATGGAGAGCATATTGGTCAAGCAATGGCTGTGACTCAACCATATGGCTGACACTGACAAAGGATCTACAAAGGGCAGTACAGGGTTTCAGGGTAAATCCTGAGGGGATTTGACTGACCTTATCAGATACAAAAGTTACATTTCTTCTTATATAGGTCTTGTTTTATCTTGGTTTTAACCATCCAGCAGCAAAGTATAAAATCAGGGTATAAAAAGAAAGACATATTTATTTAGTCATCTATAAAAGTCTCAAGTCAAAAATTTCTGACATTGCCAGTGCTACACATAACCCGCTACCATTATAGAGTACTGGACAATATTGGACTATTTTGCTGAATTCACTCACCTACAATATTTATATGGCAATGGGATACCCATATCAGACAAAACTAAACAAAAATAGGGATATACATTAAGGACTTTTTGTATCTGTATATACAAAACAGTTAGGATAGATATACAGCTACTTTTAATTCAATGAGAGGAAAGATCTATACTAACAGTGTTTGGACAGCACATCATGTCTATATCTTGTACTATGAGCAACTACTATGAAGACAACAATATGCAATGTATTCATTATTGTAACTATCCTACAAACATGTTTTGATACTGTCTCATTGCTATTTGTTTCTTAATAAAATTAATAAAGTATTGCTCTGTGTGTGTGTATGTGTGTGTGTGTGTGTGTGTGACAAATACTTAAAAAATCTCAAACGCTAAAGTAAAGAAGAATTTGGAAGGAGTTTTTAAAGCCTCAAAAGATGAAAGTACACAGATCATTTAGATGAAAAAATGAAAAAAAGACAAATATCAGTGTTGAGCCAAACTTCAACACAAATAGACTTAATAGGTAGTTATGCGGTGTTCTACCCAGAAAAACCACAATACATATTTTTCTTGTGCTTTGTTGAACTATGTTAAAATTGGACTATATACTAGTCCAAAGAACATACTGAATTTAATTGAGAAAGATCAATATTATCTCATGCACCTTATCTGAACATAGTGCAAGAAATAAACTTAGAAATTATTGTTGAAAAGCACCATAGGAACTATTCAAACATAAAGAAATAAAATTGGAACTTCTGGATTAATCAGTGTATCACAGAGGAAACTAAAGAAATTACAAATTTCCTAGCCTTGAGCAATAATACCAGTACTAACACATAACCACCAAGACAACAATATGCGGTGAATTAATTATTGAAACTGTCCTACTAATCTGTTTTGAAAATATCTCATAGCTATTTGTTATGCAATAAAATTATTTTAAAAAATTGCCAAAGCTAAAAAAAAGGATTATAGAATATGAATTATCTCATAATTATCTCACTGAAAGTCTGGAAGAATTTCTATTTTTATATTTAATTATTTATTTATTTATTTATTTATTTATTTATTTATCTTGGTGGAAACAGGGATTGAACTCAGGCTCTTGCGCTTACAAGGGAAACACTTATTCTACTGAGCCATCTTCTGATCCCAAGAATTTTTAAAAACTATCAGTTAAAATAGTTTGCATTTATTTCTAAATTCTAGAAGAATTTTATGAGAGCTCTTACACTACTACTGTGGACTGTGTTTAATGAAACTGTAAGAGAAAATATACTATCAAAGTTATTGATAGAAGAAAATTCAGACTGATAAGAAAAGCTTGAAACAAAAAGAACCACAACCAAAGAGAAAACTGCAGGTGAGTTTCTTTACGGAACACTGATTCAAAAAAATTTAATGAGATCCTGGCAAATAGTAGGGTCATGATTGGAATGCCTGTCATTCTGGTCTTCTAAATACATGCTGCTTGTCATGATATACCAGTTACTGCCATACCCTCTCTTAAGTAAATATTTGTTTAACAAAGAAAATGGGTAATAAATGAAAGCAAGAGACAAGAAAAAAAAAGTCACAGGACTGTCCTACTACAATGCTGTATATCGTTAGGTTTCTAAACTTCTGTGTAAAAATATGTGATTGTTTATTGCTACTTTTTAAAATATTTTTAATTTCATATTCTTTTCTTCTTCATATTCTGCAGAGACTTAAAGTTTACATAAAAATGTGAGATGGAAAATACCTGTTCCATGCTATACCTAACATGTTTGATACTCAAACAGATAGTGAGGTTAAGCTCAAATGCCTATGTTGTAGGGTAATAACAATATGTTTCTTTTCTGGAAGGATAACAACCTACGTTTGCAGACCAAAAATTAGATAAAAAGAAGTGCTACAAGTACAGTCAATTTTGGCCTAGCCTTTCAAGGTCAGTGAAGACTCAGGACATAGGAGAACCTGTACTTTAGCATCATATAACTCAATTGTGTGCCAACTTTTCTGATCAAGGAGATTACGGGGCCACAGAGGAATGTGATTGATAATGTAGAGTGCGTCTATGGAAAGTCACATGGAGAGAAAATATTTCTCAGGCTTTCAAAGATAGCAAATTGGTCAAACAATTTCAGTGACTCATCTACACGGCTGATACCAACAAAGGATCTGTAAACTTCAGTACAGGGTTTCAAGATAAATCCTGAGGGGATTTGACTGACCTTTTCAGACACAAAAGCTATGTCTCTTATTATATAGGTCTTGCTTTATCTTGGTCTTAACCATACAGTAGCAAAGTATAAAAATGAATTATAAAAGATAAAGCCATGTTAATATGCTGAGCTGTAAACGGCTCAAGTCAACAACTTCTGACATTGCCAGTCTTAGGGAAAACCTATGACTATTATGGAATACTGGACTATATTGGAATATTTTGCTGAACTCATGTACCTATGAAATTTAATTAACAATGGAATACCTTTCTCTGACAAAACTAAACAAAAAGGGGATACAAATGAACAACCATTTTGTATCTGTATGTTCAAAATAGTTAGGATGGATATACAATTACATTGTCTTAATTCAATTAATAGAAAGATTTGCTCTAATAAAGTTTATGGACAGGATATCATGTCTGCACCCTGCCCCACTAAGACAACAACAGGCAATGTATTAATTATTGAAACTATCCTGCTAATTGGTTTTGAAACTGTCTTATTGCTATTTGTTTATGAAAAAAATTATTTAAAAATAATAAAAATGAAAGCTTTTTAAAAAAAGAATGTCTCATCTTCAAAAGTTTACATACTATGTCCAATTAGGATTCATTTTTATTATATAGAGGTGATTTGGTTTACATATATAAGTCAATAAGTGTAATATACCACATTAACAGAAGTGAAAGATGAAACCTACCTGGTAATCTCAATTCACATAGAAAAATATTTAACAAAATCCATAATCCACTCTCAATAGTGAAAATACCTGAAGAAAACTGCAACAAATCTTTAGCTCAATCTGGTGTCAGGCTGGGAAGATAGCTCAGTAGAATAAGCACTTGTTTGGCAAGCTGAAGTTCCTGAGTTCAACCCCCAGCACCACAAAAACAAAAAATCCGGTGTAAAATCAACTATGACAGTCCTATAATCCTAGGAAACAAAGAAAAACTGCAAGCTTTTACTCTAAATCTAGAACAATATTTGAATTCTTACTACCTTCTCTCCTGTTTAAAATAGTTCTCAGAAAAACAACTGGAGCAACTAGACAATAGAAAAATGAAGGAAGAAGTTAAATTGTCATTATTTGCTGACAATAAGACTCTTGATATAAAATACCCAAAAAAACTTCACCAAAGTCTCCTAGAATTCATAAATATGTTCAGTAGTGTAGCAAGATACAAACTCAACATTATAAAATCAATAGCACTCTTTTAGAGCAATAACAAACTCATGAAGAATGAAATTTGGAAAACAGAGCCTTTCACAATAACATCAAGTAAAATAAAACACTGAGGAATTCAAATAACCAAAGAAGTGAAATTTCTCTAAAATGAAAACTACAGCCCTCCAAAAAAAGTAGATTAAGGGGCAGGGAGATACCTCAGTGGCATAAGCATCTTCCTGGCAAACACAAGGCTGTGGGTTCAATCCTTTGTACAAAAAACAAAACAAACAACAGCAACAACACAAAATTTTTGAAGGACAAGAGATATATCTCTGCAGCACCTGCTTAGGTAACCTTAGTTAGTGGGATTCGGTACTTGGCACCACATGCTGCACCAGTCCTGTCACCAGGCACACAGAACTGGCCACAGATTCCCAGTGTGGTGGTGCACATCTATAATCCCAGTGCTGGGGAGACTGAAAACTGGAGGATTACTCTGCATCTGAAGAGCATAGACCCTATACCAAATATCTTTAAAAAAAAAAAAAAGAAAGAAAACGTAGATTGCAAAGGATATCAGAAAGTGGAAAGGATATGAAGAGCTAATATACTGAAAATGGCCACATTTTCAAAACTATTATAGGGTTTAAGTGAAATCCCAATTGAAATACCAATAACATTCACAATAGAAGTAAGAAAGCCACCCTGAAATTCATACAGCTTATGAAGAGACCTAGACTAACAAAAGCAATTCTGGACAAGCAGAGCAAGCCAACACGCAAGTCAATCCCAGACTTCAAGTTGCAATACAAAAATACAGTGAGAAAAACAGATTTGTGGTTCAGTAGAACTGAGTAGAAGAAGCAGAAGCAACTCTAGAGAAATACAGTTATCAAATCTTATAATAAGGGGTAAAATGTTCACTGGATGAAAGAAAAACATCAAGAAATTATGCTTGGAAAACTAGCTTTCTGCATACATACCAAAAATTGCACCTGAACCACTGTTTCTCACCATGCACTACACTAAAATTAAAAGGATTAATGAGGTATATATTAATACAGAAATACTTAATCCGATGGAAAATAGAATAGATAAAATTGTTGAAGATATGTATGTGAGCACAGAAAGCAAATTTGTCAAGCAATGGCAATGACTCATCCACATGGCTGACACTGACAAAGGATCTACAAACTGTGGTACATGGTTATAGGGTAAATCCTAAAGGGATTCCACTGACCTTGTCAGATACAAAAGTTACATTTCTTGTCATATAGATCTTGTTTATCTTGGTCTTAATCATCCAGAAAAAATGTATAAAAATGAAGTATGAACTGTAAAGCCATATTAATATGCTGAGCTGTAAAAGCTCGTCAACAACTGACGTTGCCAGTCATGCTGATATAGACTATTGGACTATATTGCACTACTTTGCTGAATCATGCACCTACAATATATGAATGAAAATGGAATACCCATCTGTGACAAAGTAATAAAAAGGGTGATATAAATGAAGGACCATTTTGTAGTAAATATATATATATATATATATATATATATATATATATATATATATATATATATATATTTGTATATACAAAATAGCATAACTATACGCTACCTTCTCTTAGGTCAATGAGAAGAAAATTTTGAACTAATAGTGTTTAGACAAAATACCATGTCTGCATCTTGTACCATAAATAACTACTATGAAGACAATATGCAATGTATTAATTATTATAATTGTACTACTAACCTGTTTTGAAACATTCTCATCGTTACTTCTTTCTCAATAAAATTAATATAAAAACATTTCTCAATAAATCTGTAATCATTTGAGCCATTATATAAAGTTATATTTTTGAGTAAAGATTTAACAAGCATTACCCTGTTTACACAAGAAATTTTAAAAGGAACCATAGCAAATTAAAAATCATCTGCACAACAAAGAAAAGCAGTAGTAAAGTGAAGAAACAGCTTACAGAATGAAAAATAAACTTCGTCAGCTAGCTTTCAAAGGCAGAATATCTAGACTATATAGAGAAACCAAAAAATCAAAACCCCAAATTTGAAGACCCACTCCAAAACTTGGCACTTGAAATAAAGAGGCACTTCTCAGCTGACGAGGTACAAATAGACAATAAAAATATAAAATGTTTCAAAATTGTTGACATCTTGAGGAATGTAAGTTAAAATGACATTATGATTCAATCTCACTCAAGTTGAAATGAAACAATTAGAAATGCTTGTGGGGCTATCGTGAGAAAGCAACCCATCTACATTAAATCGCTACCACCACCATGGCAATACATATGATGATTTCTCAAAAAATTTAGACTACATCTTCCGTTTGACTCAGATATTTTCCTTCTAGTTATCTTCCTCAATGATTTAAAGTCATCAAACCACAGTGATACATAAATACTAATATTTGGAATAACACAACTACTAGTAGGCAAATCTCTGGAACATCTCAAATGCCCATCAAAAGTTGTATGGATTAAGAAAATGTTGAATGTACACACAATGGTACACTATTCTCTCAGAAAAAAAAAAAAAAAAAAAAAAAAAAAAACCCTTGGTGCATTTTGTGTAAATGGATAAACCTAAATATTTCACATTGTTTCTCTGGTGTGAGAAACCCAAAGTATAAGTAAGGAGTAAAATGGAGGATGGATATTAGGACATTGGAAGAAATTGCTCAAATAGGAAGGAAAATAAGATATGTGTGGAGTAGATGAAAGGAAGGAAAAAGAGATTTTATTTATTTATTTATTTATTTATTTATTTATTTAGTGGAACCTGGGATTGAACTCAGTCCCCTGCACTTGCCAGGGAAGCATTTATTCCACTGAGCCATCTCCCTGGCCAAGAGATTTTAAAATAAAGATGGAAATAGATGTTTGTGAATGGGGAAAGAAAGTGGGGCCATACGTAGGGCATCTGAACTAAACAAACAAAAATGAGGATTCAGATATGTTTTGTGTATTCACAAATGCCTCATGGTGAATATGATCATTATACACTGAAAGAAGGCACAAAGAAAGAAAATATGAAAAAGAGAGAATTTACAGAGACAAAGCAGGAAAATTCAGTTCCCTTGATCAGCCTTTGTTAGCATTCTTAATAGAAATTTTCATAGTCTTTGATCTATCTTTCGAGTAGGGACGGTTAGGAATGGGACTGCCTTTCATTATTCAGTCAACTCCAGATATTAAGAACAATTGAATGTGGCCTTTTGGGGGATGTTACAAGATCTAACATAGGGGCTGGGGAAATAGCTCAGTAGAATAAATGCTTATCTGGAAAACACAAGTTCCTGAGTAAAATCCATGATGTCAGCTGAGAAAAAGCAAATCACACCAACATGGCAGAACCATATGGCTGATCCATAGGATGACAAAAAATGGTTGCTTAGCATGGTGGAAGGTTGACTGGGATAGCTTCCCAAGGTCTAGAACAGGGCACTGAGAAATTGACCCAATAAGGATATCCCAAAATAAAAGACCATCTAGAGGGCAAATGCAGATGAGACTTTGAGTACAAAAAGGGGCATGTTGAGGTATGTGGCTACTCAAGCTGGAGATCAAGGTATGAATAGCTGTTTTTTCCAGACTGAAAATGTTGAACAAACTATTTGGAAGAGTAAACAAAAAAAGCATGGGAGCAAAAATCATACTAAGTTCTAGATCCTACACATATGAGCTAGGTTTTCTGGCAGTGTTCAAATCTGTGACCATAGGAGACTGTATGTTTTCTTAGTATTAACCATCACAACTTGCATCCCCCACACACCATGGGCCCTTGGATGAGCCTGTTCTAGTGGTATGAATTGAGGGAAGTAGAAGGGTAGGCATCTGCACATGGAAGCACAGTCCAGAGCAGCACCATGTGGTGTCAAATAGTGGATCCCACTGCTGATTTAGATACACCCTGCCCCCACACGTTGGGACACACTAGGGAACTATTCTAGAGAAATGACAACATTTCCTAAGATTCCAAGATTTCATTACCTCCCCCCAGAAAGAAAAACTTTCTCCCTCTCCCACACAACCAATATCACAGAAAAAAATTAAAGGGCTTCTGCCTTCCAAAAAATGAAAACCCAAGTCAGAGAGAAACATCAAGAAAGGGAAAGCAGCCCTGAAAGAGGAGAGAAAAGGGGAAAAAGCATACATAAAGCAATGAGAACTTTCTCAGCCTGAGCCCACTGGAGGTAAAAAGACACAGAGAGACAGACAGACAGAGAGAGACAGAAAGAGAGAGGCAGAGAGAGAGAGAGACAGAGACAGAGAGAAGGGGAGAGAGAGAGAGATATTGAGAGATGGGGGGAGAGCTTTCTGCCACCATCTTGGTTCCATGCTCTCTGCACAAAATGCCTGGTGAAGCCACAGAAACAATGCCTGCTACAAAGCAGAATTTTCCACAGTCTCAGGCCAACACAGGGCCTGGAACAGAATCAGACAATTATGAATCAGGACCAGAGCTTGAAGAGCAAGATACCACACAAGCAACCAAACAACAAGCCCAGCTGGCTGCAGCAGATGCAATCAATGAAGAACCAGTCAATAAAGCAAAGCAGTCGGAGTGCAAAGAAAGCATGAAAGGTATGTCCACAGTTTTCAGCAGGTTACAGTAGTTACGAGAGTTACTATCCAGAAGTCTAAGGATATTCTCTTTGTCACTACAAAACCAGATGTTTATAAGAGTCAGGTTTCAGATACCTAAACAGTTTTGGGGGAAGCTGGAATTGAGGATTTATCTCAGCAAGCACAGTTAGCAACTTCTGAGAAATTCAAAGTCCAAGGTGAACCTGGCTCAAACATTCAAAAAAATACACAGACTCCAACTGTACAGGAGGAGAGTAAGGAAGCAGAGGTTGATGAAACAAGTGTGGAAGTTAAGGACATGGAGTTGGTTATGTCACAAGCAAATGTGTCGAGGGCAAAGGCAGTCAAATCACTGAAGAATAGTGGTAATGATACTGTAAATACTATTATGGAACAAACAATGTAATCATCAGAAAGAAGGATTTTGTTTGGTGTTTCAAAAAGGTCACTGCAGCTTGGTTTGAAATTTGTACTATTTCTATCACTAATAAAGTTATGACTTATGGGATGGAGAGAGGAGAGAGAGAGAGAGAGACAGACAGACAGACAGACAGACAGACAGACACACAGACAGACCTAAAAGGTTCTAAGACCCTAGCTCCTAGATGGTTCACCAAAAATCTAACATTCTGGTGTCCTAGGATACCTTCTAGAAATTCATTCCAGATTATTGTTTTTCTGAACAAAGAATCAGACAATACTAATGAACAATGTACTTATTTTACATTTATTATAGGAATTTTATTTATAATATTTTTATTTTCATTGGAAAGAAAGTATGCTCTGCAGAATGAGTGCATGGTAATTAAAGATTGAAAAAGTAGTACACTTTGCTGTGTGAGAATGGGCCACTGAAGATAAAGAACATGGTGGCCACAAAGTTAATGGATAAGGTACCTGAAGTCAGATCTAGGCCATCCTATTACAAACTTTATTTCTGCCACATAAATTGAAGGCAGTGCTTTCTGATTAGTATCGGGTACAGGTTTTTCTGTGAATATGTCATGAATCTCCATGATTCACAAGTCATGCCAATTTGTAAAGCCTGATGGCCACACCTTAATCTCCAACCTCACCATCATTTATGAACCTCCAGTAACCATGAAGATATATCTGAGTTGATATTTAAATTTTAATGTATGAGAAAAACATGCAGCAATTAATTTTGTGCATCTGGATTATTTCATATTTTTTCTTTTGTTTTATTACAAGTAATGGGATTTCTTATTGTGTTGCTGAATAATGTTCCATCACTTATACTATAAATTTTATTTATTGTGTCATCTGTTGGTAGGCATCTATGCTCATTTCATATAATCATTAACATGAAGAGTTCAACAATAAAACACAGACATGCTTTTGTACCTTTGATATGCTGATTTCATTTCATTTGGAAATGTGCTCAGCAGTGAAAAAGCAGGACCATAGTAGCACACAAGGTTTCTTTTGACTCAACATTTTCATCATCCAGCTTAAAACACTAATCTCTGTCCTATTTTCTGACACCCCAGGAATGCACTTATGATGCCTGGAATGTCTCTATAATTATATGTAATGATTACGTAAAGAAACTGATCAAACAGAAATAACAGCTGTGATAAGAAAAAAAAAGAATGTGTATATATATATATATATATGTGTGTGTGTGTGTGTGTGTGTGTGTGTGTGTGTGTGTGTATCACACAAGATAACTAAGATAATTGTGCTACTAATTTCTTTGATTCACTGAAAGGAAAAATGACTGTCTAATTGATCAATCTTGCATACCTATATCTGGTAATCTGAGCAACTACTTTGAAGATAATAATAATAATAATAAGTAATAAAACAACTATCATTAATTTCCTATCAACTTGTTCAGAAATTCTGTAGTATTTCTATTTTGTTAATTATTTGATTCCATTTTGCTTTTATAATTTTGTTTTTGGTTTTTTGATAAAATAAAATTTAAAAATGAAGAGACTAAGGGAAACACTTATAGGTTACTGTCCTTTTTTTTTCCTTTCATTTTATTGAAGAACAAATGTCAATAAGACAGTTTCAAGACACCTTAACAATACAGATTCGATAAATGAATACATTGCAAACTTTTCATGACGTTTTGGTATTGTAAAAGGTGCATACATGATATGTTTACAGATATTATTTAAGCAGATATCTCTTATCAGTGAATTAAGAGTGTAGCTGCTTACTTATGTTTTATAACTGAATTATATCAAAGACTCAGGACATAGGAGAACCTGTACTGCAATATTATGAGACGCAGGTGAGCTCCAAATTTTCTGAGCAAGGAGATTGTGGAGCCACAGAGGAAAGAGATTGAAGTTCTATAGTGTGCCTGGGGAGAGTCACATGAAGAGAAAACTTTCTCTCAGGCTCTCACAGAGAGCAATCTGGTCAAGCATTGGCCGTGACTC
>PVKA01037194.1:0-21194 GCA_004027165.1 Ctenomys sociabilis | reverse complement strand
TCTTTCTTTCTTTCTTTCTTTCTCTCTTTCTTTCTTTCTTTCTTTCTTTCTTTCTCTCTTTCTTTCTTTCTTTCTTTCTTTCTTTCTTTCTTTCTTTCTTTCTTTCTTTCTTTCTTTCTTTCTTCCTTCCTTCCTTCCTTCCTTCCTTCCTTCCTTCCTTCCTTCCTTCCTTCCTTCCTTCCTTTCTTTCTTTCTTTCTTTCTTTCTTTCTTTCTTTCTTTCTCTTTTCTTTTTGGCAGAATTGGGGATTGAACTCAGGCCCTTTTGCTTGCCAAGCAAGTGCTTATTCTACTGAGCCATCTCCCTGGCCCCTCGATTTTTTTATTTAACTTGTTTCTTTTCCTAGTTCCTCAAACAAAGTATAGGATATTGAATCCATGCCTTTCCCGTGTATCTTTCTTCCTGCAAATATTCCTCAGAGCACTGCATTTTCAATAGTCTACAAATTCTGCTACATTGTAGTTTTGTTTCTATGTTTATTTAGATCATTACTGTTTTATTTTTCTTTCACATATGTGTTGCTTAAGAGTTTGTACTTTAATTTCATGACATTGAGCTTTCCAGTTTTCCTTGCATTATTTCAATTCTATACCATTGAAGTGATCATCTTAGTATATAAAATGTGGAGTTACAAAGAAAATAATTATTACTAACTTAATACTTTCCCATAGAGTTATCTTTATTAATGTTTTTGTTGTTGTTGTTGTTGTTGTTGTTTTTCTTGCTGTGACTTGAATTATTTTTTAGCTCCCTTTTACTTCAGTACAAAGGGATTTCCATAACATCTGTTTTAGGGCAAATCGAATGCTATCAGATACCTGTGCTCAGGTTAAGAGTGTATTTTAAAATTTCTATCTAAAAGGGCCCTTTAAGCCTCCTATTTGGTGTATCGTAATTTTTTTTTCCTCAATGGGAGTCAGTGAAGCCGGAATTTATTTCTATAAAAGGTGGACTTAGCTTCTTTATCATGTGTTTGGAAAGCTCCAAGGATCTAGTCAGTGACAGCACCTGGATCTCACACAGGGAAACGAGGTTATTGGTCCAAACTCTCATTGATTCATTAAGAAACATGGGGCATGGCTGGCCAGGTAGCTCAGCGGATTAAAGTGCCTGCTTAGGCAGACGAAGGGGTGGGGTCCTATCCCTGGATCCCTGGCCTGCTGTAATGGCCCTGCCCCCAAGGTGTTCTGAGACACTGATTGAGTTTGGGTGTGGTGTGCCCACCTGTCATCCCAGAGCTTAGGAGGCTGAAAACAGGAGGACCACTACAAGTCTGATCTATATATTGAGACCCTGTAGGCCCTGTTCTAAATACATTAAAAAATAAAAGAAAATAAAGAAAATAAAATAAAAAACATGGAGACAAAGCCATCTAATAATGTCACAAAACTTTCTTGTCCCTTTTAATTTATTTTTCCTTGATTCATTATATTCATTGCTTGCTGTGAATCTAATGGCCTGTGCAAGTTTTGATGAGGTTGGTTGTAAGATATCATGCTCATTCTTAAATGTTTTGGTTGATGCACAGAAACCTCTTGTAGCCTACTCTGTGTTTATGTTGCTGTCCACTGCCAGCCACAGAGCATCAATTTGAAATCTTTGCCTACTTAAAGTTACAAAAGTGACTTGCAAGTTTTTCATGCTATGCTAAAGTCCTTGGCATCATTATTTCACCAGTGCTCATGCTTCTTAATTGTCTTCACTGAATCAATGTTTATTATCATTATACTAAAAGGCATGATTTTTCCTGAACTTTATTAGGCAAATAATTTCAAAGATAAATTTTGGCAGTAAAGAGCAAGTTTAAACTGTTTTTGTGGGTGCGATTTTCCTTCCTTGAATATTTTTTTTCTGTATATTAGGGAAGGGTCTACAGGGTGTTAAGGGTCTCAATACACATTAGACTCAAATAGTGATTCTCCTATTTACAGCCTCCCAAGGCTGGGATTACAGGGGCACCCACCATCCCCAGGCTCAACTGCCATCTCAGTGGGCCCAGGGGCTAGGGCTACCTCAGCAGGCCAGGTGATGGAACCCCTGGCCCCTGTGTCTGCTTGCAGGCACTTTAATCTGCTGAGCTATTTGGCCAGCCCTTTTCCTTAAAATTTGAAGCAGTAATATTTAATATTTTTGGGAAGCATAGAACTGGGTAGAATTAAATTATTTTCTACCAGCTTATGTTAATATTCTTTGTGATTTTTTTTTAGTTTCCAACTTTCTCGTTGTTAAGTGAATTCTTCCAATTCATTATAGTGTCAGACTGAATAAGAAATGCTGCCCTGCTGGTTGTGCATGCCTCTGGGTACGCGTGACTGGTGGGTTAGTGCAAGGAGCAGACCTGCATGCTGGTGGCTCCCAGCAACAGGGCTGTAGCTTGCCTAGAACAAAAATGGAAGAACAGGAAAAGCACATTTCTGATTCTTCAAAGAGCTCTATCGTGGCTTGCCGTCACTTTCAGAAATCGTCTTCAGGCTTCCAGCCCAGACTCAGTGGCCTTCAAGAGCAGCCCTCACAGGGACCAGCACTCAACCCTGCAGTAGTTACTGCATCCACAACTTTTGCCTAGATACTTCTGCTTTCCATTGTGTGTACACAAATTTAATATAAGGTATAAATCTTATATATAAATAAAATATAGATATCTTATATATATCTCACATGAAATTTGTTCCTCTACTGAACTGTAACTGACATACAACTATCCCAGATTGCTAGGGTCTGAAAGTGACCCCAAAGTTTCTGTGTTGGACACTTACTCTTTAGTTCAATGAAATTGAGAGGAAGAACCATTAAGAAGTGTTTTTTTATTCTATTAAAGCTCTGCTTTCATGAATTTATTATCATTAGCACAGGAGGGAAAAAATTATCCTGTTAGTACTTGTTTTTGTAGATGTGTTTTTGTGTCCCTTATCATATGCTTTCTTGTTTTTCTGCTTCCAGCATGAACTGATACACCTAGAAGTTCTTGGTCAGATATGGGTGTTCCTGTGTCTTTCGATTTCCCATCTTCCAGAATGGCCTCAAATAAATCTCTTCAAAATTATAATTTTAATCTGAGGTCTTCTATAGCAGCACAACAAATATTCAAGCATATAAGTAGTATTTGTTTAATTTGTTACATTTGGAAAATTTAAGAAAGTTTGAGTTAATGGAAAATAACAATGGAAGAATAACAATGTTTCATAAAAATCTGCATATCAAAATTAAAGATTTTGAAACAGAAAACTGTAGTGAGTCCTATTTTTTTTTAATTGGGTTTCTCTTTCATTACTTGTGTTTAAATAAATATTGGCTTACTCAATCCTGGCATTTGCACAAAAATCCTATACATGTATATTTCTTGTTTTCCAATATAGTAATCAGATCTTCCTGGATTATAACTTGGACGCCAGCTGACAAGAATTTGTGTTAACAGTTTAGAGGTACATAAACTTGAGCTTGAGGAGAAACTCCAGTGTTAAGAACAAACTCAGTTCTGTATGTAATTGTGTTTTTCATTTGTTTCTTTTTCTTTTTCTTTTTTGGTGTAACCAGGGATTGAACTCAGGCCGGGGAATTACTTATTCTACTGAGACATCTCCCTGGCCCTCTCTGTGTGTAATTTCTTTGTCTTTATTTAATTTAATAAATAAAAAACAAATTTCTATATCTGCTAATTTGTTTGACCCTCACTCTACCACATCTTAATTCTGTGTCAAGCCTCTAACCCAAAGCTGTCACTCTGTTTCATGAGTGACTGAGACAACTCCTAACTGCGGTTGAGGGGCCTATTTAGTGTTCATGTGTTGGCCTCCGCTGATCTTGCATATTTGGCATAGTAGGCTAAGTGGGCTGCCGAGTGAAGTGCCAAGTTTCATAACACTTTCAACTCTAGAATACTCTCACTGGTTCCATTTTCTTATTAATACAAGTTTTCATTGGAAATTGATTAGCTGTACATGCTACGTTAGACTCCTCCCCTCATCATAGTCTCATAGGGCAGCTTTTATATGACTTCTCCTAATTTTTGACAAAGGTCCAATTTTCTTGGGTGCTTGCATCAGCATTTTGTTGGAAAGTAGCTATAAAATTTTTTTTGTGTCCCATCATTCTATCTTTAAGTTAACTTAATTTGATAAAATTGGCTGTTAGAATATATAGCAATAATGTTTCCCATTTTTTCAGAATCAAGAACAGCTTATTATTTCATGCTAATGTGAAGAAACTCTCTATATATACATATACATATATATGCATATATATGTATATACATATATATGCATATATATATATTTGAACATTAGTGGCTTTCTAGTATTTGCTGTGGCTAAACCTGACCATGTGGATTATAAGTTTTTGGAACTGGCTTATGAGAAGAGATAGGAAAGGTTCCGAGATGTTGCCTACAAGAGAAACACTGGAACAGCTTCAGCTGTTCTGTTTGGGAGATTCTGGTCAGAGCTCAGAAGACCAGAAAGCTGATAAAAAGCCAGCCTGTAAAGACCAGACTGGGGAGGTTTCTGCTGGGAAGAAGGATTGCATTGGTTGTTGGACTCCAGATGATTTGCGCTATGGTTTGGCCAAAAGACTACCTGAATTTTGCTCATGTCCAAAGGCTTTGCCTAAGACTGAGTTAAAGCATGGCGGACTGATTCATCTTTCAAAAGGTATTTCAAAGCAGCCAAATAGTGGGGCGGTCGCATGGCTGTTATTGAAGGCTTTTAGCCAGATTTATGTTGAGAATGAAAAGCAAGGAGCCCAGAAGGATGGTCCATAATGTTTTAAGTTTGACCAGAAAGGAAGCATAAAGCAAGCTGTGGACTGCAAAGGTGGAGCTGAGAGGATCTCCATTGTGGAAAAGGAACAAAATAGAACGGATGGCCTGAGGGCATCACAGGAGGTGGCAGGTCGCTAGCCTTTGCAGCCTCAGAACTGCAAAGGTCGGGGACTTTGCCTTGAGAAAAAAAGCTGCAGAGCCCCATGCTTCAGAACAGCAGCCGCAGCCACATTGTATGCCAGAATGGCACCAGAATGGAAAATTTGTTCCTCCGAATCAGGATCAGAGTGCTCAGCCACCCAGGCACTCAACCCCTACAGCCAAGAGAAAGGAAGACCTGCCTACTGCTCCAGCTGGCAGCAGACCTCGGCATCATCCACGTGGTAATGGTTTTAGGAGCATGCAGAATGCAGGAGCTCTGAGGTTAAGAAGGCTTCCGCCTCGATTTCCGAAGAAGGCCTGGGAGGCCAGGCAGTGTGCCCCTGAGAGGGCTGTGTGTGAAGCGGTGAGAAAGAAGCCTATTTGGTGTAAACTCCAGAAGTTTGGAAAAGCCAGAAACGTGAATCATCTAAGGGAAAGTGTAAGGAAGGGTTAAAGCAGGCCTGAGAAAGAAGCCATGGGAGCTACAAGCATCAGAAGTGCCATAGGGGCGATAGTGCAGACTGCTTCAGATGTTCCAGTTGGAATCTTTGGGATTTAACGCTTGTCCTGCTGGAGTTTGGACATGTGTTGGTCCCAGTGTTTTGTATTCCCCTGTTGTTTGTCACTTTTGGATTGGTAATGTTTCTCTTGTGCCTTTGAACGTTGGTTGTGTTTAACTTTTCTTTTGTACGGGGGCTCACAGTTAAGAGTTTGTCTTGGATCTTGGAAGAGACTCAGATTTGGACTTTTCAGCAATGCTGACACTGTTGAGATTGGCAACTCCTAGAAATGCACTAAAATGTCTTTTTCACAAAAGGATGTGAATGAGACTTTGGAGGTCTTGGGGTGGAATGTTATGGTTTGGGTCTAGTTGTACCCCAAAGCCTCATGTAGTCATGGGGTGAGGAGTCTAGAGTTTATGATTAACTCATGATCCACTGGGATTATGTGTGAACCAAGGCTGGGATTATGGGTTTTAGTACTGCTGGGGTTACGGGTGTGAATACTTGCCCCAGCCTGGGGCGGAGAGCTTGAGTGTAAAGTGACAGACAGACAGACAGACTTTCTTTAGCTGCTGCTTTTGTCGCATTGTTTTTGTTCCGCTGACATGAACTCATGCTCTCTGCCCTGTGCCCCTTTGCCTTGAAGCCAGCTGAGTATGGACTGAAACCCGCAGTAACTGTGAGCTAAGTAAACCTTTCCTTCTTTCATTTTTGGGTGTTGGGTATTTGTCCCAGCAACAAGAGAAGAATAACTAAGACAGGTATTTTATTATTTGAGGAGAGTTATAACAGATATAGATTGCAAGTTTTAAAATTTTTTGGAGGATGTCTGATGAGCCATTAGAAAAATCAGTGGGTATTGCATTAGCCAAATAATTTTAATTAAACTAACCCCCTGAACTGTACTGGATTCCCTCTTCCAGCACCTTCTACCAAAATGGTAGTGCTTGAGCCTGGCTGAGATAACTGGAGCAGTGAACCAGTGAGCTTCAACTGAAATATGCTCCAAAGTGCATTAGTATTTGAGGACTTAGAGCACATCATGTTAAGAATATTAGCTTTTAAAGTAAAAAAGAAAAACAGTTTATGGTACAACCTGAAAGAGAATGAATTTCTGAATTATTTTCATTCATGTCTCATAAAGTAGAAAATGAGGCTGACAAATTAAAAAATGTATACCTTTGAAATATTTTTTTTTAAATTTTAAGAAGAAAGTAAAGCAATGTTAGTGAGTTAAAAATGTTTTTATTGTGTAGTTATACATGTGTAACAAAATCCTGTATGTTTATCAAGTCTCTATTTTGTCCATTTTATGGAGGTTCACAATTCAGATAAATAATGTGTTCAAATGTGATTAGTTTTTAATAATGTTTTTGATGTTTTCTCAAATAGAAGCCCTAACATTTCTAATCAAAATATGTGAGTCTTATAAAGAAAGCTAAGTAATTACCTTAATAATATTTGGTAATATCAGCATAGAGTTCTTTTGAAACATATAATAATATGGGAACTCAAATTTTTGTGAAATTTATACATGGAAACAATTAAATCATTGTTATCAACATTCTTATGCTATCCAATATTCCCCTTCGTAATATGCTTAAAATATTTTTTTCTGTAACTTTAAGATATGTATTAAGGGCCCGGGGAGATGGTTCAGTAGAATAAGTGCTTGCCTGGCAAGCACAATGGCCTGAGTTCAAAATTATATATATATATATATATATATATATATATATATATATATATATATATATATTAGAAATTTTCTCTTTGTGTGGATTGATTAATTTCTTAATGTTTATACATATAGATGTTTGTATATTATATGTATTTTCTAATGAATTGAGAGATCCTTCATATATGTCAGTATATTAAATATTGTAAGGATCAGAAACTTAATGAGGTTATACCAGTTTCTATAACTTTGTAACTTGTTGGCTCAATGTTGAATTTTTCCTGAGTTATTGTACCGGCTACTGACATTTAATAATGTAGCCCACATGTTATTATTTAAATAATTTCAGCACATACATTTAAAAGTATATGATTATTAATCTCAGGATATCATGGAATTATGATTATTTTACTTAATGTCCTAAGCCATAAATTGCTATATCTAAAATAAGTCTTCATAAATGCTGTATATAAGTTGCTTCCAAATTTGCTATAATGCCTGCACATAGTAGTAATTAATATATGCTCTTTAGATATATGATTTTGCATGTTAGAAATGAATATTTTTAGTTATAAAGAATAAATATATGTTTGTTGAAAATTATTTTATAATGTGGCTTACAGGCTGTACATACTCATAATTGTATTGTAGGATTATGGTTTATTTCCTGAAGCATAAACAGTCATAAATTCTACCTCATTATCACATTTTTCTGCTTTTTAGGCCTCTAATATTATTTCTTGTGGCACTAATAGTATAAATCACCTTCAGAAATAGTACTGCAAAGCTCTCAGGAACAAAATTTTTATTAATATATGATTGACATAGTGCTTAGGATTCAAGAATTTTATTATTTGTTTGAAAATTGTCATTGTGCAGGCATGATACATAATGTGACTTTACATTGATGCCTTGAAAATCCATTTGCCAAAATGTAAATTTCGTGTGAGGATTATAAGGTACATCTCAAAGAAGAAATTTGTGTAAAAATTGGTTCTTTAAAATGGCAATTATATAAGGTACAGCTGAGCAATTTCCCTGGAGGATATAAGGATAAATTTTGTGCAATGGGAGAATCCATCAACACATCTTAGCAATATGATACCTCTCCAAGCATATAAGTCATGCAGATTTTAGTTACTTTTAGAATATTTCAGTTCTTAACATTTATTTTTCTAATTGTCTGTTCACCAAAATCAAAGGCTCCAAATAAAGAGAAAATTTGAATGAAAGGCAATAACTAAGGTTTCGTTTCAGAGTTTTGAGTTTTTTTTAAAAAATACATTATTTTTAAAGAGTGTATAGGAATTACATCTGTAGTTCTATAGTAGATCAGGCACTTATACATAATATAAAAACTAGTAGCAATTGCAAACATATTTGCACAAGCAGGAAATAAACCAGCAACTAGCAATTTGTCTAAACAACAGTATTTTATGCTTCAGTTTTTGAAATTATCTATGATTTTTCTTTGCATTTTTATTAACAGATTGAAATGATGTAAATTTCTAGACTATTACAAAATAAAATAAGATATTTAAATAAGTTTATTAATTAATAACACTCAATTCACTCCTTTAATTGAAAATAAATCCATAAATTCACAATCAGGCTGGCCAACTGCAGATTAAAGTAACTGCTTAGGCAGACACAAGGATCGGGAGTTCCATCCTGGGGCCTGCGAATCAGGCCCAGCTCCCGAGGCCTGCTGAGCAGGGGTCTGAGACCAGGCATGGTGGCACACGCTCATGATCCCAGCATTTGGGAAGCTGTGAACAAGAGGATCCCTATGAGTATGATATGCAAAGTAAGAACATGTAGACCTTATAATTCCTGTCGAAAAAAAACACACAAAAAGAAACCTTTCACAATCATGGTATGTGTTCTCTAACACTTTGTTAAAAATCAATGGAAATATTGATTTTCTATAAAATAAAATTTGTAGCATATCGTCAGTGAAAAGATTGTGATAACATGTCTGCATCTTGTTCTATGTAAAAGCACTATGAAAATTAAAATATGCAACATATTAATTATTGAAACTGTCCTATTAATTGGTTTGGAAACTGTCTCATTGCTATTTGTTTCTCAATAAAATAAATAAATAAATAAATAAATAAATAAATTTCAGCTAAGGAAATAGCTCAGTGGCACAGAAACCTTGGTAAACTCTTGGTCCTGGATTCAATCCCTGCCATCAAAATAAATAAATAATATTTTTATTTATCAAAACTTACTTAATATCAACTGAAATTTTCAAATTTAAGATTTCCTTTTTAGTAAATAAACATGCATAAATATTTAAGTAAATATATGAAATATTTGCCACTAAACTTTAATCTGAAAATATTTGGACATATAAAATTAATGCTGACCACGAAATGCCTAGAAATAATTTATACCACAGTCACCATTATGAAATAAAGTTTAGGGAAATAAACATTAGCTATCATTGGACAATAATGTCCCAATGGCCAATTACAACATTTATTTTTCTCTGAGAGTTGTGCTTCTAATTTGCTTTATTTATGCCTGAAAGAATGGTACATCACCTAATCTAGAGATTACAGTTGAATACCCCTGCTTTCTGGCCTATGTATGGTATTTTCTAAATACAAGGTCAGACTGTTACGTGAAAGAAAATGTGAGAAATTTGCCATACTACATGGGTGTAGAGTTGATTTTAATACATTGGCTGCTTCTTCATGTAGAGTTTTGCATGCTGAATATAGGCACATTGCAAACAATCACTTGTCTTTACTGTTGCTATTCAGTGCATTTGTAAATTTTTGTTTAGATTTTAAGTATAAAACATTTTTTCATGGATCAATCATTAACTTGCAACATGTATAAAAGGAACACACAATATTTCAATAATAATTTGATAATTCGAGTGAGTTGATACTACTTAAATTTTTATAAATTTAAAATATAATTTATTTTGATACTAGGGATTAAACACAGGACCTTGAACTCACCAGGCAGTTGCCTATGCCACTGAGATATCTCCTTAGCTGAAATATTTTTATTTTATATCAGAATAACAGACAATAAGATGAAATAAATGGATTTTTTTAAAAAGAGAATAGCACATTAAATGCCTAGCAATTTTTGACAAAATAAAATTGCATGTGATTATTATAATGGTCTGAAACTGTGAATAAATATTAACAAAACTTCTATTTACCATCTCCTACTTAGAAGAGAAGGTAGAGCATGTGATAGGCATATGCAGGTTGGTATTAGAAAATCTTTGACACAGACTCATTTTCAGGACTTATGTGCTAGAATTCTATACAAAAAAAAATTCTATCTGTGCATTTGTGTGTGATATCATCATACCTATTGTGTGTTGTTTTAAGAGAATATTTTATTATGTAATCCAGGCTGGTCTTGAGCCTAATATAGTCCTATTTCAGCATGTAGAATCCTGCGATTATAATCATATGTACCATGCTCATAAATATATATATATTCAGCAAAATAATATAGTCCAGTATAATCCAGTAGTCCATAATAGTGGTGGGTTATCTGCAGAACTGGCAATGTCAGAAGTTGTTGACCTGAACATTTTACAGCTCAGAATTTTAATATGGTTTTACTTTTTAATACCTCTTTTTTGTACTTTTCTCCTGGATGCTTATGACCAAGATAAAGCAAGACCTATATAACAAGAAATGCAACTTTTGTATCTGACAAGTTCAGTCAAATCCCTTCAGAATTTACCCTGACTTCCTGTACCACAGTTTGTAGATCCTTTGTCTGTGTCAGCCATGTGGATGAGTCATGGTCATTGCCTGATCAATTTGCTCTCTGTGAAAGCCTGAGAGAATGTTTTCTCTCTAGGTTCTCTCCGTGGGCACAATCTACATCGTCAATCACTTTCCTCTGTGGAAGATAATCCCATAATCTTCTTGAACAGTCAATTTGGGATAACACTGAGTTACAGGAGGTTATATTGTACAGGTTCACTTATGGCCTGATTTTGAAAGGCTAATGCCAAAATGTTGGCTATCCTTATAGTCGTTTTTTTTTTTTTTTTTTTTTTTTTGGTCAAACTTTTTGGTTTGCAAACTTAAGTTATTAACATTCCAGAAGAGAAGCTTTATGCATTCTCTCTCAGGTAAATGTTCATTTAAAAAAACAAAAAAGATAATAAATGAAAACAAAGATAATAAATGAATTCTATATTCAAAACACATTTTTCAGTAGTACATAGTTCTTATATTTAAGAAACCTTGACTATTTCCTTAATATTATGTTAATGCATTAATATAAAAAACTACATAGTTAGTACCTCAAAATATTTCTTTGACATAATTGCCTGTATGTGTGCTGCTAGATTTGCAGACCTAGATATTAAGAATTTTATAATTCGATTTTTTTCTTAGTTTTGTAACATGCTGATTTAATATGTTTGCTTTTTCAGTAATGGAAACTTTTATGTCCTTTTTTTGTTTTGAAGTAGAATAAATTGCTAACATGAAGAGGAGCTGGCAGGAGGCACATAGAACCTGACCACCAAGGAAAATGAAGAAAAGCTGTAGACTAAAAGTTGGTCCTTCTTTATGACTCTGGCAAACGAATGAAAGGCATAGGAAACTCCTGCCTCTCTAATATGTAAGTGTCTAATGTATGCTTGGTTCATTTATTTGTTCGAATTGGAATTCTCAGTTCAATAAAATTTTTCTAAGACATTACTTTTGTTTTTATGTTCTTTAAACATTGTATCACTTTGCCTATGTTATTTATTGTTAAGAATTGCGTCAGTCACAAATTAGTTGTTTCTTCATTCTGTAATCTATAAGAGCCTTGAATTCTAATTCCAGTGAAAATGTATATTATTACAGTACATTTTAGTTTCTTTTTAAAACTGGAAGTAGAACAAGTAAGTGTAAGATACAAAAATATTCAAATATTAATCTTTTAAAGGCTGATGAGTATATTTGACATGTATAAAGCCTGTCATAGACCACAATGACAATGAAATTTCAACCTATTTTAAATTAAAGGACTTCATCTTTAGATGCAATAATTGTACTGAATTAAATAATTTTTGTTTTCTAAAATTATTGATTGATAGACTCTCATCATTTATGGTTTGATTTTATGTGTGTTGGTCTATTGCTGCGAACATAAATCAGGATGCCAAAACAGGTATACAGTGAAGAAGAGCCAAGCAAAGAATAAGACATAATATAATAAACTGACAGATTTCTAAAAGTTCCATTTTCTTTTATTCTAGGTTTTTATAGTTTGTTAAATTCCACTGAAGCTTGAATAGCACAGAAATTGAAGTGTTACTTTTGATGGAAACAATAGAAACTTCAATTATGTAGCACTTTCTTACATATCTCTGACATCTCATCTGAAACTGCTTCAAAAATAAAAATAACAAATCATAGATAATAATTATAAGATGACTCAATTAAATGTGATGATAATCTCCAGCTTGCACAGTGCAGTTAAAGTTTCTATTTTATGCATTTAAAAGGATTTCTTTTTCATTTGTAAATTAACAAAAAGTGCACTAAATTCAGAATCCTTCATGGATTTTACTTAATTTATTATACTGTGAAATAAAGGAATTATGCAATACAACTAAGGGAGAAATACAAACTTAGAACTCCAAATTTCATAAGCTATCTTAGTGTTCTTTTACCATAAACATTAAGAAATGAAATTGTAATACTTAATATTTCATTAATGTAGCATAATAATAGTTGATTTTAATTGAGATCTTAAAATAAATTAATATATGGATGAATACCTGTGATGTACTACTCTTAACATGATCATTTTATAACATTACAGATAAAATAATGTGAAATGTTTTAGTGATGTGTATTAAACAAAATATTAAACAGCAATGAGTGAAATTTTTTTTTTCTCTTCTCAATATTCCTGTGAAATGAGTACATTTTTGTCATTCACTTCCTTTTGAAATATAAAAGCACTGGGTTAAAAAAAATAACAATGTAGGTTAGAACTTTTCTAAAGTCCTTTTTGGGGGCCAGGGAGGTGGCTCAGTGGAAAAAGCGCTTCAATCCCTGGTTCCACCATAAATAAATAAATAAATAAATAAATCCTATCTTGGAGGTGGAGATTAGAACAGAAAAGGTCTCTTTCAAACTATTGATTGTTTTCCAACATGTTCTATATTGATTGATTGATTGACTGACTGATTGATTTTGTATAGGATCTCACTATGCAGCTAAGACTCATCGTGATCCTCCTATCTCAGCCTTCCCACACTGGGATTATAATCATGCTCCACCACATCTGGCTTCAAAAGCTCTCGTGGCTTCTCCAGAGCTTCTGGGCCCAACACGACATTCAGTACCAAGGATTGAACCTGGGTCCTTACTTTTGTCAAGCATGTACTTAGACTGCCAAGCTATCTCCCTAGCCCCATTTCCTTGATTTTAGAATACAGTTTAATGTAAAGTTTTCAACATGAGTTTCAACGTGGTTTTAGCAATATCCAAATACTCATCCAAATGATTTTCCCTTCCTATTTTGATTTCTTTTATCTGTTGTTTCTATTAAGTTATTCTTCATTCATTTTACTTTTTTGTAGAAGATAATGTGGGAAGAAACATGGGATGTGAATTCACTTTAGCATCTGACTTCTCTCTGAACAAAGGCACAAATATAGAAGCCTTTTCAATGGGATGTTTTCCTTGGGATATTTAGTTCGCCAAACAGGAAAGTTAGATTTAAAAATATTAATCAATTTTTATTGTCCAATAGAATACAAATTATTAATCCAGTTCTTGTCTAAAATAAAGGTTATGATATTATGGTTTGTGTCTGGTTGTCCTCCTAAAGTCTCAGGCAGTCATGGGGCTGGGATTTCTAGAGTTTGTATTAACTCATGATCCACTGGGATTATGGTGATTCAGGCTGGGATTATGGATCTGAGTACTGTTGAGATTATGGGTATGAGTGCTACACCCAGTTTGAGGCAGATAGCCTGTGTGTAGCACAAGACAGACAGACAGACTTCCTTGGTAGCTATTATTGTTGGTACTCTTTGATTTTGTTCTTGCTGTGTTGTTGCCTTCCACCGCCATGAACTGCTGCCCTCTGCCATGTGCCCCTCTGCCTTGGAGCCAGCTGAATATGTACTGAAACCTCCAGGAACTGTGAACTGAATAAACCTTTCCTTCCTTCATTTTTGAGTATCCTGCATTTGTTCCAGCAATGAGAGAATAGTAACTGGCTCAATAAATCAGGTAAAAATCTGAAGAGTAATTTAAAATTGCCTTAATCTGTTGAAACAGGAAAAAATTTGCATTTTCAGCAGGAATGTATTAATAAATATGATTATATAATGTTTAATATTTATATGCAAATGTGAAGTTTTACACAAAATTAAAAGATAAGATGGCAACTAATAGGCTTTTACAGCATATTACATGGTGAAAACGTTAGCAATTGGGATATAACAGCATTTTATGTGAGGAAAAATATCAAACAGCACTTTATAAAACCTTTATATACACACAGGTAGCTCATAGACAAAGCAATAGGAATTCTTTATAAATATATGACATAGTCATCTAAGAAGTAGAAAACTTAAATGCTGCTGGAAATAGATAGATTGAGTTAATAATAACACATAAGTCTGTTTGAAAAATGCCAACTGATACAAGATTTCAGCAAATTGTTTGGTGATACACAGTAAAGCATTAAGCATATTAAAGTCTCAGAGACAGATAGCTCTCAGCTAATTACAGACCATCAGAAGAAACTTAGAGTTAACTTTTATCCTATTTTTCCATTTTCGTCATCACGTAATTCCTTTCTCATTTCCTGTTATGGTTGCTTGGGAGATGTTTTCTGACCAATGACTTTGAGGTTAAAAATTTTAAATTTCAGAGAATCGTTGCTCTGCACCCGTGGATTGTGGTGCCTGTGAATCAGGTGTCTGATACAGTGCTGGCAAGTCAAGTGTACGTCGGTCCTCTGATGTTCCTCCATTGCCCCTGCATGGCTTTGCCTGTAGGAGAAATATGATGGTTCTGGGGAGAGGAGAGAGGTCGTGCTAGCAAGAGAAGTGACAGCAGCGCTGGCCAGAGAAGTCACGAGGAGCAGACACCTGCCACAAAAGCCTCCACATCAGCTCTAAAGCTTTAACATCAGAAATACAAATCAGTAAGATTAAAAACACAATAAAATAGAAATTGACAAGATGAAGAAGCAAATGCAACCCCAACTACCAAACCCATCCAGGTCAAGTCCAGAACTAAAAGAGTTGGAGGAAATCGAAAGCCAACAAATGGACCTCTCTCAAATGAAATGAAATGAAAACGCTAATGGAAGCAAGCATAGAAAAAATAATCTCAGAGGTTGAAAAGGAAATGACTATCAACATAAAAGACAGTTAAGCAGACTTGCACACACAAAAAATATGAGCTAAAGGAGATGATACAAACCATGAAGTGTAAACATGTACAAGAAGTAGAATCAATGACACAGATACAAAGAGACGTGCCAGACATTAGAAACCTCACTGAGCTCAGAGACAGCTAATTGAATCACAGCAAGCATAGAACATTTGATCTAGAAAACAGGAACACAGTGAATGATCATGAAATGAAAGGTATCTTAAAAATTGCATGAGAATACAAAAAATCATTCCAACAGACACAGGGTGAAGCTAAAAGGAGCTATCAAAGATTGATTGACAGAACTGAGAAAACTGGAGATAGTGAAAATTTTTTGTGAAGATTAATATACCTAATATACTTGACAAAAATACGTTTAGAACTGATGGAAGAAAAAACTTCCACGACAAAGAGCACCTGAAGAAATTTATGATTACCAAACCAGCTGTGTAGAATGGTCTAACAGACATAATTGAAACACTTAAAAAGATGACAAAAGCAAGAAACAGCAGTAGAAAGAAGAACAGAATACAACTGGTGGTATGATCAGAGAACCAAAATGGGGGAAATCAGAAAATCAGTAACAGAAAGATAATACATGGCAATAAGAAGTAACAATTAAGTCTCCATTGACAGTTACCACTATTAAATTATTTCAATCCCTCAGTCAAAACACACAGATTAATACAATTTGGATCAAGAAAGAAAACCCCAAAATGTACAACACTATACTACACATTTAATTAAAGTTATACTCACAGAATAAAAATAAAAGCATAGCAAATAGTATTCCATGCAATGGGAGCACACAAAAAGTAAACTGTCATTCTAATATTAGAATGAATAGGTTTCAAGCTAACATTGATCTAAAGAGAAGAGATCCATTACATATGAAGGTAACAATTCAGCTGGAAGATTTAACAACTAGAAGCATATATGCACCAAGTGCTGATGGCCTAGGTTCATAAAACAAGCATTAATGGACATGATGACAGAAATGAAAACACTAATGGAAGTCAGGTAATCAGCAACACAATACTAGTTAAGCACCTCAGCTCCCAAATTTGACAAATAGAGAGATAATCTAGACAAAAATCATAAAAGAGATATCCAAATTCAACTAAACCTTCAGTATACATATTCTTGGACTTTCTCCAAAATTGGAGACTCTCTCCAATTGGACTTTCTCCAAAACAGATTACCAGTACCAATAAGGCATGCTTAAGCAAATACAAGACATTGAAATCTTCTCATGCATACAATAAAATCAAAAAGCAGAAGTTAAAAATCAAAGACAAAAGAAAAATAATGTTATGTAAATACATGGAAACTAAGCAACACTTTTTTGCGCAATAAATGGGTCACAGATGAAATTATAGGGAGGAATTAGATATGTCTACAAACAAACAATACTAACGCTGTGACGTACCAGACCCCATAGTTCTCAAGGAATGCAGTCTCATAAAGAAGCCCAGGTCAGTGAATCACCACATTAGCAAAACAAAATAAACTTGAATAAGTAAGATAATAATGTACTTCATGTTCTTAGAAAAACAAAAGCAATCCACATCAAAAGCTAATATGAATGAGGAAATTAAAAATATCTCAGCAACAATTACTGAAATTAAGACTAAGCAACAATTTGATAGTTGAATGAACAAAATATATTGTTCTTGGAAATCAACAAAAGAGACAAACCCTTAGTTAATTTTGCAAAAAAAAAAAAAAAAGAAATGAAAATATCCAGATTCATGAAATCAGAAATAAATAAGTAAAACCACTCTAGATTCTGCTAAAATCCAGAAGATAATTTATTACTGTGTGAACGTATATTAACAAATAGCAAATTTAAGGGAAATGAATAAACCCCTACATGCATAAGATTTATCAAATCAAAACCAAGAAGTTATACAAACCTTTAGTAAGTCATTGGCAGTCAATGAAGTTGAAGAAATAATTTTTAAAAGCCACCTGCCTAACTGATTCACTGTTAAACTTCGAGAACCTTAGAGAAGAGCTAATTCCAGTGCTCTTCAAATTGCTGAGAGAAATTAAAAAGGAAGACAGTATTTTCAAAGCCATTTCTGAAAGAAAACATTACCATTTTCCAGAATCAGAACAGTAAAAAACAAACAAAAAATGACAGCTATAGGCCAATTTCTTTCATGAACACAGAAGCAAAAATGCTCAATAAGGTACTGGCAGAAATGCAGCATATCATCAAAAATTTATGCAACCTGATAAAATAGGATTAATTCCATGGTTTCAGTGGAGGTTTAGCATACTCAAATTAATAAATTAATATAACACATAAACAACTAAAAACAAGAGTCAAATGATCATCTCAGTAGATACAGCAAAAACATTTGACACAGCAATCACTTATGATGTAGACACTGATAAAAATAGAAGTTATTATTTTCATTATTTGTATTTAAGAGAAGGTGTACAGTTTGTACAGGGTCTCACTGCATAGATCAGACTCATAGTGACTGTCCTAGTACAGCCTCCCAAGTGCTGGGATTACAGGTATGCACTAACATGTCCAGTGCAGTCGCCATCTCAATCCACCCCGGGGGTGGGGCTGGCATGGCAGGCCAAAGTATCAAACTCTTGTCCCTTGAGTCCACCTAAGCAGGTGCTTTAATCCTAGAAGTTATTTTTAAAAAAGATTGATTAACTGATTGATTGATTGATTGATTAAATTGGTACAGGGTCTTGCTATGCAGCTCAAACTCATAGTGACACTCATGTCTCAACTTGCCAGCACTGGGATTATAGCTGTTTGCCAACATTCTCAGTTTCAGTAGCCAGCACAGCACCTGACACATAGAATTTGGTTCCAGTTATTGAAACTGGTACCTTGAACTTGCCAGGCAGGTGCTTCGAATGCTAATCTATCTTTGTGTCCCAAAGCTCTTTACCTCAATCTGATAAAAGTCATCTGTGACAACATCCAACAACATACTAAATGTAGAAACACTGAAATATTATCCTCTAAAATTAGAAACAAGGCAAGGTTATCCACTATCACTATATCTTTTAATGTAGATATTAAAAGATAATTTTTCTAGAAAAATTAGCTAGAGCCACAAGACAACAGGAAGAAATAAAAGAGGTATGAAAGTGAAATCCCTTGATAATGAAAACTATCATATTTTAACTCGTCAGATGCAAAAGTTACATGTTTTGTTATATAGGTCTTGCTTTATCTGTCTTAACCATCCAGCAGAAAAGTACAAAAATGAGGTATATAAAATAAGGCCATAATAATAATCTGAGCTATAAATGGCTCTAGTCAGCAACATCTTGCTATAACCCAGTATTATGGACTGCTGGACTTTGTTGTATTGTTTTGCTGAATTCAAGCACCTATAATAATTGAATGACAATAGAATACCCATCTTTGACAGGACTAAAGAAAAAATGGGGGATACAAAAAAAGAACCATTCTGTGTTTATATAAACAGTACAGTTAGGATAAATATTCACCACTTTTGTGTAATTCTATGAGAAGAAAAATTTGCACTAATAATGTTTGGACAGGATATCCTGTCTGCTCCTTGTACTATGGATAACCACTAGGAAGATAACAATGTAAACATATTAACTATTGAAACTGTACTATAATTTAGCTTTGAAACAAAAGATAGGTATGCAGCTACATTCTCTTAATTCATTGAATAGAGGCATCTGCTCTAATAGTGTTTGCAGATAGAGTATCATGTATGCACCTTGTACAACAAAAAGCCACTATGAAAACAACGTGCATTGTATTACTTGTTGAATCTGTCCTACTAATTTGATTTGAAACTGTGTCATTGCTATTTGTTCTTCAATAAAATAAATTAAATGTTAAAAATGTAGAGAATATTAGAAAAAGTAGAAGTTCCTCAATAGGCAGAACCAGAGTGATCAAAATAGCCATACTTCAAAAACTACTATATTGATTTAACAGAGTCCCAATCAAAATACCAATAACAGCAGCCAGTAAGATAGCTCAGCAGTCCAAAGCACCTGCTTTGGCAAGCTTAGCCAACTGCAGGGACTGTGGTTCAATCCCTGGCACCACTGGCACACCACCCTGCCCCCAGACACAAAAAAGTAAAAGAATACATACCAATAACTTTCCATACAAAACTAGAGAAAGAATTCCTAAAATGCATGTCACCAGAAGAAACCTACCATACCAACAGAAATTCTAGACAAGGAAAGAAAGAGGAGAAAGCAAAGGGAAGGGAGTTGCAATGTATTATGCACATGAACCAATTCTGCACAGTGAGTGCAATCACTTTGTGTGTACTGTAATCATGCACTATTATAAGCAAAAAAGAGAAAGGGAAAATATCCAGGGACAGGGTACACCTATCAAAGGCACAAACCTATTGCCCTACTTCCAAGTAAGCCTAACCTCTGAATAACATATTCAGCTATCAAATCTTGAATAAATTAATTCATTAATGAGACTATAACTGTCAATAAATAAATGAGTCCCTAAGGGGATATTTCATATCTAAGCCATAAAACATTATCATGGGCCTTTAAGAACTTGAAGTACAGGTAAGTATATGCCAGTGTGACATTCACAAAATACTGGTTAACCTTGTTATTAATGTAGCTTCTCTATCTTCATATTTCATATCCTTTTCTTTTTTCTTCTAACAGTGATTACAGTTATTGATAAAATTTTAGTTTTCAGAGCTTAAGACAAAAACATATTTAAGATTTACATAGGTAGGATTCATTGATCTAAAGCCAGCAAGTTGTAGCTATATTTAACTATGTGTCTCTGTTGACATCCTCATTGTTGAGATATAGTGCCTGGCATTCACAAGTCAAAGGAGGAGAGGCATTTTTTGGCTCACAGTCTATAGCAAATTTGTTTAATTGTTGGTTGGCTTCAAGGCCAGGCTTCAAGACAGGAATTATAACATAGGGCAAATTCGTTGAATGGTGGCAGTAGGACAAGATAGAACAAAGGAAGAGGAGGATGTACCTTTCCCAGTTAGGACTCAAGTGACCACATGCAGCAACTCTTTACCTCTCTACAGGCTTTCAGCTTAAACTCATCAACTAACTAATCCACTGAGGATTAACACTCTTCATGGGGCTCCTGATATTCTCCTGTCTCCTCTCCAAAGCTCCTACTATGAATGTACCAGGCTTGGAGGAGATTGGCAGAAGGAAGGAATAACACTGTACCACTGGCTCCTATAAGACTCTCACACATTCTTTTACAAAAATTTACTTAACCCATTTCTAAAAGTGGTCAACATCTTAACAGTTTTAGCACTGCTGAAAATTATAAGTCCAAAGTTTTCTGTGAGATTAAAGGTAAGTACTAGCCATAAATCCCTGCACAAATCAAAAGAAAGTTAAGCACTTCCAACATATCATGGCATATGGTAAACATTTCTGCTCACAAAGGAAGAAATAGCAAAGGGATAAAAAGCAAAGGGAGTAAAGTAAAATAGAAATGCAGCAGATCAATCCCTATATCTTTTAGTAACATGTGCAGGATCCAGGGTAATTTGTGATGTTGAATTTAAGTTCAAATGCTTGAGTAATTATGCTTCTGTGGTATTTCTGGTGGTGACTGCAGATCTGACTTCTCATACTGACTAATAATGTTCAGCTTTTTTTTTTTTTTTTTTTTTTTTTTTTTTTTTTTTTTTTTTTTTTTTTTTTTTTTTTTTTTTTTTTTTTTTTTTTTTTTTTTTTTT
>PVKA01037193.1:0-21194 GCA_004027165.1 Ctenomys sociabilis | reverse complement strand
CTATATGGTCATTGAAGTCTTCTCAGGGTTTATCTTGTAGTCCTGTACATTATTCTGTAGTTCCTTTGTCTGTGTCATCCATGTGGATGAGTCACGGCCAATGCTTGACCAGATTGCTCTCTGTGAGAGCCTGAGAGAAAGTTTTCTCTTCATGTGACTCTCCCCAGGCACACTATAGAACTTCAATCTCTTTCCTCTGCAGAATGCTGGACTGTGTTGGATTGTGGTGTCGAGTTCAAGAACCTAAGGTAATTGAATGTCAATTGAGTGCCCACTTTTGACAGGTGTAGACAAAGGAAGGGTTGTAGAAAGAAAAAATCAGGATGTGTGTGTATAGACAGTACAGTTGGGATAGATAACGCTGTGCTTCTACAGAATTCTTTGAGAGGCAAGATCTGCACTAATGGTGGTTGGACAGGATATTATGTAGTCTTTTAGTGCTATGGTCATCCACTAGGTAAATAATTATTGAATTTTCGATATAATTTCAGCTATAAAAAAACCTGTAAATATAATATCATGTATGCACCTTGTACAATACCAAAACGTTATGAAAACAGTTTGCAATGTATTAATTCATCGACTCTGTATGGTTAAGGTGTCTTGAAACTGTCTGATTGACATTTGTATTTTAATAAAATAAAAATAAATGGAAAAAAAAGATAAAAAATAAAATAAAATAAAATAAAGACCCAATTCAGAAATGGGCATCTAACATGAATACACACTTCTTAGAGGACGAAATTAAAGAAGCAAGTAAATATATGAAAAAATGCTCTACATCACTAGTCATCCATGAAATGCAAATAAAAACAACACTGACATACCATCTCACTCTAGAAAGAATGGCTGTCACAAGGAAATCAACCAACAGCAAATGTTGGAGAGTCTGTGGGGAAAAGGGAACACTTCTCCACTGCTGGTGGGAATGTAGACTGGTACAACCATTGTGGAGGTCAGTGTGGAGACTCATTAAAAGAGTAGGACTAGAAATCCCATCCAAACCGGCTATCCCTCTACTGGGAATTTTCCCAGAGGAACTGAAAAAATTGTATCATACGGATATATGTGTGCCTATGTTTAGAGCAGCACAATTTGTGATAGCAAAATCTTGGAAACAACCAAGATGCCCATCACATGAGGAATGGCTGAAAAAGTTGTGGTATTTCTATATACTGCAGTATTACTCAGCTATTAAGAATGATAAGCTTGAAGCATTTATGTTGAAGTGGATGCCACTTGAACGTATACTCATAAGTGAAATAAACCAAACACACATGTGTAAATATCATGTAGTCTCCCTAGTATAAGAAGCAAAAAGAAGAAATACAAATAGAATTGTACAACAACAACTAAATACAATTGAGTCAGATAAGGCAAAGTGAATGGCATATGCTTCAGGTTACTAATCAGCTTTTCTTCTGGATGGTTAACAACCTAAGTTTACAGATCAGAATTGGAGAAATAGAAGAGCCTCAAGGCCAGCCAACATTTTGGCCCCAGCCTTTCAAGGTCAGCAAAGACTCAGGACATAGGAGAACCTGTACTGCAACATCATGAAACTCGGGTGAGCTCCATATTTTCTGAACAAGGAGATTATGGAGCCATAGAAGAAAGAGATCGAAGTTCTATAGTGTGTCTGGGGAGAGTTGCATGGAGAGAAAACTTTCTCTCAGGCTGTCACAGAAAGCAAACTGGTCAAGCATTGGCTGTGACTCATCCACATGGATGACACAGACAAAGGATCTACAGAATAAGGTACAGGATTTAAAGATAAACCCTGAGGGGACTTCACTGACCTCATACCAAACAAAAAGTACACGTGTTGCTATACAGGTCTTTCTCTATCTAGGTCTTAACCATCCAGCAGAGAAGTATCAAAATGAGGTATACACCGTGGGGCCATAATAAGTTGAGCTGTAAATGGCTATGGTGACAACATCTTCGGATAACTCACTATTGTTGTGGAATGCTGGACTGTGATGGATTGTGTTGTCAAGTTCAGGCACCTAAATTAGTTGAATGACAATGGCGTGCCCATCTTTGACAGTTGTAGACAAAGGAAAGGGTATAGATTGGAAGAATCATGATGTGTGTGTATGGACAGTACAGTTGGGATAGATAATGCCGTCCTTCTACATAATTCCAGGAGAGGCAAGATTTGCACTAATGATGATTGAACAGGATATTTTTTTGTCTTCTAGTACTATGGGCAACCACTAGGAAAATAACAAGGTGGAAAGTATTAATTATTGAATCTTTGATGTAATTTAGGTATAAAATTAAGATACACAAACAGTTACACTCTCTTACTTTACTGATAAGTGACATATGCTATAATAGTGTCTGTAAGTATAATATCATGTATGTGCCTTCTATGATGCCAAAACATTATGAAAACAGTTTGCAATGTATTAATTTATGAACTCCATCTTATGAAGGTATCTTAAAACAGTCTCATTGATATTTGTACTTCAATAAAATAAAAATTAATAAAATAAGACAATAATATGCAATGTATTAATTATTGAAACTGTCCTACCAGTGGGTTTTGAAACTGTCTCATTGTTACTTGTTTCTCAATAAAATTATAAGAGAAAAAAATAAATAAAGCACCTGCTTAAAAAGATTGCAGTGCCTGTTATTTGATACTTGTCGTGTTTCCCTGGCTCCTCCCCCAGGGCACACTGAGAGAGCGATTGAGACTGGGTAATCTCAGCTCTTGGCAGTCTGAAAACAGTAGAATCACTAAGAACCTGATCTTCATAGTGAGACCCTGTGGACCCTGTCTTAAACATAGGAAAAAAGAAGAAATCACAAGTTATTTGGGCACCAATTACAGAAGGAAATCTTCAGCCAGTTGTGCTGGTACATGCTCTAGTCTCAGCACTTGGGAGGCTGATGTAGTTCTTATTTCACCCAATTATTTCTTTTCCTAGTATTTTCCTAAAAAATTAAAAGCATCACACCTCAGCTACTAATACACAGCCATTTTTATAGCAACACTGTTTCTATCAAGTGAATCTTAGAAGCAACAGAAATCCACATCAAACAAAGAAAAGACAAAAAGATATATATAATGAAGCATTACTCCACCATAACGAGTACACTGGAGGCATTTATAGCTACAGTGCATTGTAGTTAGTTATGCCTCTTCAGAACATACTCAAGGGAAATATATGAGAGACACATGTGTAAGAATCACACTGTCTCACCAGTATGAAAAAACGGAAAGAATAAGAACCAAATAGTACCAAAAGATATGGTAAAATGGAAAGAAATTGTTCAAAAGCAAAGCAAGAAATGATTAGAGAAAACAATAATAAATGGCAATAAAATTTTGTAAAGCAGGGATGACAGTTGAAAGGAGAAGAGAAGAAGGAGGTAAAAATGGCAAATCAATGTATACAATGTACAGGTAAACATTCCATATGATAAATGCGATCATTCTACAGCTTTAAATTGTACCAATAAAAGTGATAAAATAAAATAACTAAGAAAAATTTCAGTAGATCAGCAAAAGTCATCAACAGAGTAAAACCAAATCCCTCAAACTGGGTAAAAATTATGGATGACTGTCCCTCAGACAAATGACTTCTATCTAGTAAATATAAACTATTAAAAAATATCAGACCTCCAAATTTCAATGACCCAATCCAAAAATGGATATCTGAGATGAATATATACTTCAAAAATGAAGAAATATATCAAATCCAACTTGTCCAGGTATCTTAAAACTGTCTCATTCATAGTTGTACTTCAATAAAACAAAACAAAACAAAAAACTAAAGAAATACCACCCTCCCAAAGAAATGAAGAAATACAAATGATAAATAAATATTTGAAAAAATGTTCAACATCATTGATCATTCAAGAGATGAACATTAAAACAATGCTGAGATTCCATCTTTGCCCAAGAAAGAATGGCTATCAAGATGTTAAAAAATCACAAATGCTGAGAGTCTGTAGGGAAAAAGTAACAATTCTCCACTTTTGGTAGGAGTGCAGACTGGTACAACCACTATGGAAATCAGTGGTGAGATGTCTCAGAAATGTGGAATTGGCTGTCAGATTCAAGCCAGGTATTATCCTCCTAGCCATCTTATCAAAATAACTGAAAACATCATACTACAGTGACATATATGCACCAATGTTTATAGCAGCACAATGTATTATAGCTAAATCATGCAAACAACACAAATAAGCATCAACTGAGAAATGGAAGCCAAAGATCAAGAGATGTGATATTTTTACACAACCAAGTATTACTCAGCTATCAAAAAGATAAACTTGAGGCTTTTATAGGTAAATGGATGTAACTAGAGACTGTATTTTAAATGAAATAAATCAGAACTGCATGTGGAAATATCATATTATCTTATAGTGTGAGAACCTAAAAAAGAAAATAAGATCTGAAATGTATAATTGATACTATGAAAGGGAAATAATCTGTTCAATGGAATAGAAAAACTGGGATGAAGAAATGACAAAGGAAGAAAGAGAAAAAGATATATGTATATGCAAGATAATTTGGATAATTGTATTATTGATTCTTGTTGGTCTATTGAAAAGAAAAATTAATCCTTATTTTATTTAATATACTTGGTACGGAGTCTTACCATGCAGCTCAGACTCATAGTGATCCTACTGTGTTCAACCTCCCCAGCGCTAGGATTACAGGCATGTGCCAACATGCCTGGACTTGGTGGCCAGCATAGCTTGCCCATAGGCAGAGCCAGCGCAGCATGTGGTACTTCCTTGTGTTTGCTTAACCAAGTGCTTAGTTTGCTAAGCTAACTCACTGGCCCTGGAAAAATTAATCCCTAATTTTTTTAAATTTATTTTTCTGGTTTTTTTAATTTCTTACAACTTTTTATGAATGAATTTTACAGGTTTATATATGTTAACCCAAGCAATTAATTTTTAATGACATTATGCAATACAACAACCATTGTCAAAGTCCTAGTAGATTGTTTAATGAAAAATTAAATCATTTCTTTTTCTTTCTTTATACCATTTTTTAGTCTTTAAATAAAACACTTTGGAGTGACTCTGTCCTGTGTAAGAAATAAGATCGGAAATGTATAATTCTTCTAAGAAATGCAGGATTTTGTCAAACTATGCAAAGAAAAAAGATGAAAACACATATCAGAATCTCTTTTAGGTTTTTTAATACACTAAAAATTTTTGTATCATACATTGCAATACTTAATGTCCCTTATACAAAGATTCATTTATTGACAAGTGTGAATGTGATTAGACTTATCACCTTTCTATCTCACTAAACCCAGTTAAATATCCTTAATTTACTTTTCATTATTACTATATATATTTGTAAAAATAATACATTTCATTGTGTTGTTTCCATATATTGATATATGATGCACTGATCTTGTATCAAATTTCTCAAGAAATAAGTAATCACATTGAACTCAAATCAAACCAAAATTGATCAAAGACTGAGATATAAGAAATTGTCGGAAGACAAAATAGGGAAAATATTTGAAGATATAAGCATCAGCAAAGAGTTCATGAACAGAAGTCCAACAACAAAATATAGTAATAATGGTCAACTAATTGCACTATATTAAAGTACAAAACTTTGTACAGCAAAAGAGCCAATCAAGAGTGAATAGGTGACATACAGAATGAGAAAGCAATTTTTCCAGCTATGTTTTTGATAGAAAAATAGTATTTAGAATACTTATCTAAAAACCTCAAAAAGTAAAACACCCCCCGCAAGCAAAAAGATCCAATTTAAAAAGTGAAAAAATTAAATGAATAGATGCTTCTCAAAGCAGACTTACAAATGGTAAGTTAATGAAAGAAATGTTTAAAAATTTTACCTACAAAATAGATATAAATATAAACATAAATAACTGAAGTTCCTTGAGGAATGCTTTTTTTGGTTGTATTAACTGATGATCCTGTAATTGCCAAAAGAGGTCCTTCACTCTTGATAACAGTGTAATGTTTCAGATCATGTTTCATTGGGCTCTACATCGACTATGTGGTGCATTGGCCAAAATCCTATCATGTTGTTAAACAACCCTCCCAATGTATTAAATAACCTGAGCATCAAAATTGAAAATAAAAACAAAATAATTACCAATAAAGTTTGTGTGGATATTTTCTGTGCTCTGTTTAAGTCCACTGTGCATCTGACTGGATTGATTTTGCTAATAAACGTGACTGTCATCATGGACATGATGAAAATTTAAATTATAGACTTACTTTTCGGCATATTTGCAGAAAATGAAACACTAAAATTTCACATTTGCATCTCCTTTGAATTTGTCTTAATTCTATCCAGACCATAAATACTTGGTGTCTGGTTGGATTCATCCCTCCTTTCCCTTTGCTGTGGCCACCTAACAAGGGAGAGACTTCTTTGAGTGCTTATCCTACTTCAGAATACAAATAACTGCCTCACAACAAAAGAGTATGTAACTTCTCCACCTACTTTCTTCCAAGGTTTCATTGTTTTCCTTGTTCTACAGAAAATAATTCACTCAGAAAATAAGAGTCTTAGTTTATCAACAACATGTGGATGTGAAGCAAGAAGTTGTGACAATGTTAACAATATTCTGATTCATCATATGTTTCTAAAGAGTAATGTAGTCTAAAAGGAATGAACTTTATAAATATCTTATTTTCCAACATTTTTATAAAGCAAAATGAGTTCTTTTATTTGCTAATATTAAACAGTAAATCTCCCATCCAAGCACTAACCAGGCCCGACCCTGCTTAGCTTCGTAGTTCAGAGGAGATCGAGTGCATACAGGGAGGTATGGCCGTAGACTAATCAGTAAATCTTATTGTTTATCATTAACACAGTTATAACTTTGATGTTCTTTGTGTTTCTTTTGGATCATGTTGCTTATATGAAGTAAACTAGAACTTGTTCAGATAGCATTTATTTATTTATTTATTTATTTATTTATTTATTTTGATTTTCTTGTCTAGATTGAGACTTCCTTGGCAATGGAAAATTATAGCGGTGTTTTTGCACTTAAAAGTGAGAATGACCTTTCATACTTAAAATTGTGAGCTTGACAATGAGCATTTTAACACATAAAACTACAAAGGCAACAGTGTTTTGGGTTTTTTTGCACATATGCTACACTCTACTGTTCAAAGTAATTTGAAATATTATTAGCAACTCCTTAAATCATTGTTTAAGACTGCCATAGTAATATCTTTTCCCGGTCAGCTATTGAAACTGAGAGCACTGTCAACTAAGGTCAGTTCACTCTGCCAGCCTAGGCATGCTGCTTTCAGAACTTGAATATTGAGACTTACACTCCATGCAAAATATAACTTTTTAGTAGAAATATTCCCTGGTGCTTAACAACTGCCATTCTAATCTTGTAGCATATAAGGTATGACTAAAGTACTGGACTTGAACAAACATCCATCTGTAGGCAGTTAACAAAAATCAATATTCAAGTCCTTAAAAATGAAGCAATTTTAGCATGGTAGTATTTACAGTTATTGTTTCAAATTTTCAGGAGGACACAAAAAGATAACAAGTTGGAGTTCAGCTAGGCCAATTTAGAGAGACCTTGTCTCAAATTCAAGTAAAAAAAGAGCTATATATGTAGCACAGTGAGAGATTGCTTATTTAACATGTGTGAAAGCCTGGTTCCATCTGCAGTATTATATGCAAAAAAGCAGGCCAAATATAGATCATGGAAAAATGTTCATGAAATCTATAAATACAATTTATAAAACATACAAATGGTAGAATGTGTACAGTGTGCTAACCTTTGCGTTTTTCTCAGTGTTCACTTTTTACTGGTGTACAAAACAAACTTGAGCATCTGTAGTTATCTGACACAAGTTTCAGCCCCCACACACAGCTTCCCGCATTATCAACAACTTCAGTGTAATGGAGTATTGTTACAATTGACTATTGTCACCTGATATGTCATTATTGCCTTAAGTCCATAGTTTGCTTCAGGGTTCATTTTTGAACTTGGATATTCTATGAATGTGACAAATGTAAAATTCTCTGTATCTACCATTATAGGACCTAACAGAGATATTACACTTTAGTGACCTAAAAATTCTCTATGCTCTTCTGATTCAGTCCTTTCTCTCTTCTATCTCCTACAAATCACTCTTCTGTTTACTTTTCCTTCATGGTTTTTCCATTTCCAAAATGTCATATAGCGTATAAGCAAACCTGTATCATTTTCAGGTTGACTTTGCTTGCTTAGCTATAAATTTCCAGGTTTCCTGCAATCCTCTAATTGCTAAATAGCCAATTTATTTAATTAGCACAGAATATTGATCCTAAGTATATTTTAAATAGCACAGAACTTTTCTCTGGGGTTTGAATTCACAAACTTTTTTAAAAAACCCAGTCATCAATGAAAGGATGCTTTAGTGGCTTGTAAGTTGTGGCAATTATAAAAAATGGTTGTAGAAACATCTATGTGCAGGATACTTTGTGAACATGAATTGTGATTTCTTTTGGGTAAACACTAAGCAGAATGACTGCTGGATCAGATTTATAGGAAGAGTGTGGTTACTTTTGGGGGGGAAATGCTGCTATATTCTCTTCTGAAATAGCTGTTGAACCTTTTTATTCTCACCAACAATTGGTGTTGTCTGTGTTCTAGATTAATTTAGTGTTAACTTACTATTTCAGTTTAAATTTCTCTGGTGTTATTTGAAATGGAACATCTTTTCATGTGACCATCTGCTTTCTGGTTGTTTTTTTTTTTTTTTTTTTTTCCCCTTAGGGGTGTGTGTGTGTGTGTGTGTGTGTGTGTGTGTGTGTGTGTGAAATGCCACTTCAGATGTTTCAATCACCTAGTTGTCATATTTTTATTGTTGAATTTATCAGTTATTGTATATTTAGGAGAACAATTCCTGTATTTATAAAACATATTATTCACTGATATTTTCTTCCAGACTATGACTTGTCTTTTTGTATTCTTGTTTTTTTCTTTTTGTATTCTTCATAGTGGCTTTGACAGAACAGAAAAATTTATTTATTTATTTAATGTATTTGGGACAGAGTCTCACTATACAGATCAGATGAGTAGTGATCCTCTTTGTTTCCAGCCTCCCCAGCATTGAGATTACAGGTGTGTGCCACTACACCAGGACTCAGTCACTGGCTCAGGGTGCCCAAGGGAGGGACCAGAGTGGCATGCAGTACCAGGGATCAAACCCTAGTTCCTGCGCTTACCTAAGCAGGTGCTTAGTTTGTTGAGCTATCTCAACAGCACTAGAAATTTATAATTTTAAGAAGGTCCAAATTATCAGGACTTTCTTTCATGGATTCTGCCTTTGATTCTGTATGATTGCCAAACTCAAGGGCACCTAGATTTTCTCCCCTTTCCAATCTTTCTACCAAGAGATAAAGCATCCTCACAACGTGGGCCAGACTTATTGTCCAATATGGGAATGTCTTTCACTTTTGTGGGCCAGTGAGTGCGCCTCTGTTCTACTTGGACAGTGCATGCCAGCAGCCCTCAGACATGCTGCCCTGTGTCAATTTCAGCTATTGTGATTTCCAAAAAGGCAGTCAGCACATTAGGAGAATCAATTTTGCTTTTCTTTTTCTTTATGTACAGAAAGCATTTTCCACCAGTTCTTCACTGCAGGATGTTTACCTTGGTGACTAATACAGCAAATTACAAGGTGCGCAAGCATCCTCCCCTGGGGTGAGTAAATGATGTCTGACCCTTGAATAGTAAGTACTTCTGTCCTTGCTAGTCATCTGCTAGAAGCCATATAGTTTTGAAGTTTACATTTGGGTCTGTGATTCATCATAATTTTTTTTATTTTTTTAAATAAAAAATCTGTATGTTTATATATGCAAAATGACCTATGCTGAGAGATACACAAACTGTTTAGAGTGAAACTAAGTACAGGGAATTTGAGCTTTCTATGTATATATTCTAGTAGTGCTTCAAATTTTTGTTATGACTATACCTGTTACAATATTTCAATAAGCCAAAATGTAAAAGGCAAACCACTACTTCCAAACTCAATTAGGTAACTACACAGATCCATCTTAAGAATTTACGTGGCCTATTATCTGCACTGTTTGAGAAAGCAGTATCAATACAGATCAACCTTTTCCATTGAAATTTTATTTAGAAAATGTTGAGATGTCCAGTTTCAGTTTTGAAATGGATCCATACTGAATTTTCAGTTCTTCAAGCTAGGCCTAAATAATTAGATAACAATAACAGTTAAATAATGAAACAATGGCTACTACAACTGACATGACAAATGTTAATTTTTTTTAAATTCAGAAGTATTCACAAAATGAATCATCTATTCTTAAATTCATAAGCATTTTACTTGAAGGTTTAAGTGCCTACGAAACCCTCTTAAACTCCACAGTTTAGCTGTAAGAGTATTCAAAATCCATAACAATGTGATTCTTTCAATGATTTTGAATCAGAAAAAATCCTTTAAATACTGTTCTTCAACCAAATAGTGTTCATCCATTGGCCAAGGATGACTACTGAGTGTAATGGCTGGTGAGAGGTAATTTTGCATTTAATTCTTGCCATAAAGAAATGATGCATGCAGATGTGCCTTGGTTGAGATCATCCTCTGACTTCCTGCCCTTGCATATATTATAAAAAATCATTCTGTCCAAACTGATAAATGATAACAGGGTTCCTTTCCACACCATATCTCATTAAATACAGTTGGCTTTTTGATGTTTCTAAATGAAGGGAGAAAGAGAGAAGAAAAAGTACCTAGATTGTTGAAATTACTTTCAGGCTTTTTTTTTCTTCTTCTTTTTCAAAATTCCACTTACAATTTTTACCAAGGATAGTGTGCTGATTCCTAAATATCACCTACATAGGAATTTTTAGCCAGTTGCATTTGCAACAGTGACTTAGTTTCTTATCAATGAGATTTATCATCGACTATGGGGAATAGAAAAAACTATGTTTGGTAGTTTAATCTATTTTTGAGGTAATAGGGAAGAATTATTTTGGTTTTATAAAAGAGATTGCTTTTGTTCACCAAATAAAAGTTTCACCATTTATTAGTAAAATATGATCAAATTAGCAGCACTCCTTTGTAGTGTGCAGGCTTTCGTTTTCAGCTGATCTCATTTATTGTTATCAAGAAGTAGGAAAATAATTAGGATTTCTGAGAAAATGCAGTAAAATCATTTCAATCTTTGTTTTTCCTTTAGTTTGGTGATTCTGTCAAAACTTTTCTGGATAAAAATATTCAGCAGCTTACTTGAAATAACTGCCTGTTATCATCCTTTCATATATCTCACAATTGGCTCTATTAAGGTATTTAAGGAAACACACTGAGATCAATTGTATTTTAGTTAGGCTAGTGTCATCCTGCCACACTGACAGAAATATCTAAATTTGCTCTATTTAATCAGAGTTCTTTATTTCAGATCCTGTAATTTTTCATAGTTTACAAAGTATTCTTTCTTTAACATATACCATGTGAGCGTACTTTAGAAATTTGCAGAGCATATCTCAAAACCATCACTTTCATCTTCTATTTTATTTAACTTTATTTCATTGATTTTATCTTTTTGACACAGGGTCTTACTATGCAGTTGAGCCTGGCGTTCAGCTCACTTGTAGCAATCTTCCTGCCTCAGATTTCCAAGTGCTGGTATTACGGACATGTGCCAGTGCTTTCATTGTTGTAGTTATTAGCACTGACTGCAGATAATATTGAGATGCCAAATACCTAACTAGTCAGTAATCTGATAATCCTATGCCCATTAAATGTTGATATCTCTGTTATGGCTTGTAGTTAGATGTCCTCCCTCAAAACCTCCTGCACTCACAGGTGAGACTTTGGGGAAATGGCTGGGTCACAGGTCTGTGATACTGGATTATGGGCTTGCGCTACTGCTTTTGTCAACTGATGAGTTTATATTATATATGGGTGTGATGCTGAGAGGAGTAGCCTGCTGGGAAAAGGTGGGTCAGAGTGGGCATGGTCTTAAGGTTTTATATATTCAATACATTGCTTCTCCCTTGATGGTACCTTGCCCCTCGGCCATGCTGCCCCACTTTGCAGCAACCAACTATGGCCTGAAGCCTCTGTGTGCAAAATGCTGAATGACTTAAAAAAGTGCTAAAGTAAATGTGAATAGGTAGCTTAAAGTAATACTCAAACACAGTTGAAGTTTTGTGTAATTCAGGCTTAAAGTTTTGCATCACTTTTTCTTTGTTTGCTTTTCATTCTCCATAAATCATTATCAGTCTGCTCCTGCAAAATCATCTTAAATGGTGAGCCTTGTGTGGCCCAATGCTTTCCCTTACTGCTACAGCTTCCTGTTGCTGCATGATCCATTTCCTCAAGAAGATGACTCTTTCAGCAGGTATTCCAAAGCTCACCTCTATGGAGCCTGGATTTTCTGAAATACAGAGAGGTTAAAAGAGGATTTGCAGCTGAGAAACACTGGATTCAATATGTTTTGTACTGACACGTTTCCATAAAGGCTTCAAAAAGCTACTTTTTTCCAAAAAATGAAAGTGAACTATTCTTTTCTAACATTTTATGATTTATTCCTTTCAATAATGATGATAATTATTGTTGTTACCTGCTTTATAAATCACATAGCTATGAAACAATGAAGCCAAGATCTTTTTTTTATTTTGCGGCCCTGGGGATTGAACACAGGACCCCGTGCTTGTCAGGCAAGCACTTATTCTACTAAGTTATCTCCCCAGCCCCTGAAGCCAAGATTTAATTCCACCTTTTTTTCTCTCAACAAAATCTTTCTTATTCCGTATTTTTCACTTTAAATTGAGATATCATAACATTTCCTTAAAAGCCATAATGTATTACAGCTGATTGAGGTCAGAGGAACTTGAGCCTAAAGTAGGCAATTTAGAGATAAAGAATCCCCAAGCCTGCTGTGCCGGCCTCTACCCCCAGGGGGCGCTGAGAGACTGGGAGTGGTGGAGCATGCCTGTAATCCTAACAGTTGGGAGGCTGTAAACAGGTGGATCGCTACGAGTCCGATGCAGTAGTGAGAGCCTAAACACCCTGTAGACTCTTCCCTAAAATGCAAAACAATAAAAAAGAAAGAAAGCTTTTGTAAGTAAGGAGAGGAAGAAGTATTTGTAAATAAGAAGTATTCTTTTTTTTGCTATGCCTCACTTCCCCTCCCATAAACACCCCATAGAATCTTCCCTAAAATGCAAAAACAATGAAAAAGAAAAAAAAGAAAGAAAGCTTTTGTAAATAAGGAGATGAAGAAGTATTGAAGGGAGAGGATGGGAACTCAAGGAAAAAAAAGAATAGAGATATATTATGTATAGAAATTCCCATTTTGTGAATGCAATTAATATGTGTATATATAAAATGTTCATCAGTCAAATGAATTGAAGAATTTTTTTTTTTTCGCAGAACCAAAGATTGAACTCAGGCCCTTGCGCTTGACTTATTCCACTGGGTCATCTCCCCAGCCCCTTTTTATTTTTATTTAGTATTTACTTATTTATTTGGCAGAACAGGGAACTCAGGCCCTTGTACTTGCCAGGTAAGTGCTTATTCTACTGAGCTATATTCCCAGCCCCTAATAAAAAAATTTTAAACATTATGAAGGGCTGGGGACGTAGTTCAGTGAAAAGACCCTGAGTTCACTCTGAAGTACAAATAGATAACAGCCAAATAGGTCATACTTTATTACATATATGTGTCTTTTTTTCATAAAGATCTTGATGTTTTTAGTTGAAAATCTATTTCATTTTATTATGGAACTGATACTATAGAGGTTAAATAAAACAACATTGTGTCTAACAGTGCAATCGAAGCATTTTTCCTGAAAATTGCTACCTATTTGACTAATAAGTCATTTCATCACTTGAAACCTATTTATACTTTTTTTTTTTTTTTTTTTTTTTTTTTTGTCTTTTTGAGACAGGGTCTCACTATGCAGTTCAGGCTGGCCTTAAGCTCACTTTGTGGCTCAGGCTGGTCTCGAACTCACAACAATCCTCCTGCCTCAGCCTCCCGAGTGCTGGGATTACAGGCATGCGCCACCACGCCCGGCTTGAAACCTATTTATACTTTTGCATGATGGGTATAATATTTATTCCACAGAAATATTGGTGAGGATTAAATGTGATTACATATCACTTTTTTAGAACAATGTGACATATAATTGTAGAATTAAAATGTTATGGGTCAATAAATAAAATACAGTGGTTTTACAAAGACTTACTTTCTTGGAGCCTGTATTTCTTCTTTCTTGCTTTCCTTTCTTTCTTCTTTCTTTCTTTCTTTTTTTCCTATCTTCCTTCCTTCCTTCTTTTGTGCAGTTCTGGAGCATTGTACCACTGAATTACCTTCCAAGAACTTTTAATGCTTTATTTTGAGACATGGTCTGGCTAAACCCAGCAAGGATTGAAACTTGTGACCTCCTCTCAGCCTCATCAAATGCTGGAGTTACAGATTTGTATCACTGTCTGGATCCCTGGGTTTCTTAACCAAACAGATTGCTGTTTTGTGTTCCATTAGATTTTATCGGACATTTTTACAAAATATTCAGTCAGAATGTTATAAAAAGAGAAAATTAAGTTAGTCAGAAAGATAGCTCTCTCGTAATCAACTCTGATCCTAAATTAACTATTGGCATTTTCACACCATTACATTCCAGGTTGTTGAACTAAGGGTAGTCTTCTTCCCAACCAGGCAGATGCTCAAGAGTACATTTTAATTTTTGAGGTGCATCTTACTAATTGAAGAGATCTGGCTTAGAGTACCAGCTTGTGTCCACTCAACTTCAGATCTTCAGGAGGTTGTTTCCCATCTATCAACAGTTTTATGTGAAAACTGTAAGAAGTTTAGATGTCTATGGTATTATACATTCTAATGATATCTATTATAATTTTGAAAATAAGTGTTTTCAAAATTATTTAATGCAACCATTAAGAAAATGCTCCTAACTTTATTAGTTCAACTGAATAGCCGATTTTAACAAAAGCCACCAGATTGATTTTATTTCTTTGAAGTATGCACTCATGTGAGGCAAAGATGAGTGTAAAATTATCTTTATTGGATTTTTGAGACAGGATCTCACTGTCTAGGTCAAGATGGCATAGAACTCACTATAAAATCCAGGACATACAACATTTAGTGCTGAGGTTTCAGTATAGTCATCATCATAGCAGAATTTTGGTCTAGACATACAATAAGAACTGTTCTAACTGCTGTGTACATATCAGGTAGCTAAATGTTAAAAGAAAATCTATGAGCTTGATGCAGAGATCAATACTAGTAATCCCAGAAATCTGGAATAATAACAGAACCAGTGTATTTTAACTCACATAGACTGGCTCCAGTAACTACACTCTTAGTTGATATCCATACTATATCACTTTTTATTATTTAGCAGGAAATAAGCACATCTAAATTGTTTCATTCCCTGATTCTGGTCTCATTTTGAGTAAAACTTTCTAGCTGACCTTATGATTTATTATTCAAAATTAATTAGTTTAGAAGAATAAATATTTTTGGGCTTGACTCTGAAAAATACTCTTCACAAGCACTACTGACTCTTTTACAACTGCAAGTCTCAATTTTTATTTCAATAATAATTTTGGTCAGCAATCTGCCTGTTATAGCCTAAAACAATATTTGTCCAATGCAAATATATATTCTAAGTTTAAAGTAATCTGTCATTTTTATCTAAACACTACCTGCAAAGGTGTGCCTTTTACAAGGAGAAAACTAGTCTCTTGTTCATTTGTCTTAGCTCAAAGGAATTTTAAACGGAGAGCTGAAAATTGTAACAAGCAAGGCAAAATATTAATAATTCATAGATTATACCTTCAAGTTGAGCTTTTATCTACAGAATATATTTTAGAAAATATAAAAGCATACATACATTGATACAACGATTTTCTCAGAAAATTTCCCATTACATTCTGTAATGCTTGATCAAGCTGTATTCAGTTTGGCCTTGAAATAGAAAATCTAGGTCTATCTTTCACTAGAAACTAGGGTAATATTTGTCCAAGTGTTTTCTGTGGGATATTGATGATTGTTAAGAATATGGAAATATTTTGTACTCAAATGAGTTTTAATAAACTAGGTTAAACAAAATTAATTAGGTTCACGTATTATATTGAAAGATGTTTTAGTGCTTTTTCATACTAATATACACCTAAAGTCTCTAAGCACAGAAACAAAATGGACTGTATATTTGCATCTTTACCAAGTTTCACATGCAGAAATCTAACCACCAAAGTAAAGAGATTAAGAGTTGCATCTCTTGGGAATGATTAGGTCAGAAGGGCTACTATAGTCATGTAGAAGATTAGTGTATTCACAGAATAGGCCCCAGCGTGCTTATATACCCCTTCTTCCACTTGAAGGCATAGATTGAAGGCAACATCTAGGATGCAATATGAATCCTCAGCAAACACTCAATCTGCTAACACTTTAATCTTGAATTTCCAGTCTTCAGAGCTGTCTGTACTGCATTTCTGGTTTATGTTAGTTTATTGAATCAGCCAAAATGCATTGACCTGGTTTTTGCATTTGATACTTCAGTAACAAATATCTATATTTGTTATAGATATCATTTTTATCTAAACACTACCTGCAAAGGTGTGCCTTTTACAAGGAGAAAACTAGTCTCTTGTTCATTTGTCTTAGCTCAAAGGAATTTTATCAAATTCCTTTGATCAAATAGTGATAGGCTAGTTTGATAAGGTCTCAGTTTGATACAAAATGCATTTGATACTTCAGTAACAAATATCTAAAGATGTGGAAATAGTTTTGGATCTGGGTAGAGGTTACAAGAATTAGAAGTGCAGGCTAGAAATGCCTGCATCACAATGACTAGAATGTTAAAGACAAATGTGGCAAGACCTCAGAGGAAGAGAATAGTAGAAAAAGCCTCAATCTTAGAAGTTTCTTAATAAATACATATATATACATATATATATATATATGTATATATATATATATAGAGAGAGAGAGAGACAGACAGAGACAGACAGAGACAGACAGACAGACAGACTGATTGATTGATTGATTGATTGATAGATAAATAGTAATAGGCTAGTTTGATAAGGTCTCAGACAGAAATAAGGGATAGTCTGTCCTTGTCATACAGTAATAAATAACTTGTGCCAGTTGTGCCATATTTTGTGGAGTGTCTAACTTCTGTGCATTGAAATAGGCTATATAATGGAAGCAAAAACCAAGCACTGTGTGGAGGCTGCAGCAATGGTTTATCTTGTCTCCTGAAAGCAAAACAAGGAGAATTATGATTTAAAGGTGGCATTTATTCACATGGGCAACAGAGAAGTTGGAAAACTGTTCTTCAATAAAGTAGAGAAAACATATAAGATCACCAAGGCTATGGCTGAGAAAATATATGAGAAGATTAGTATAGATAGAATAAAGCCTAATGCTGTTCATTAAGGTAATGGAAAAATCATTTCAAATGCATTGTAGAGATCTTCCACATCACCTCTCTCAAGGCCAGAATGTTGGCGCTTGGGATCAGAATGATGTAAAAAGCTTCACTCACCACATTCTGTAATACCTGTTGGCTCCCCTGGGTGTGTTGTGTATGGTCCCAGGTGTAGTGTGTACTATGTTCGGGACAGCATTAGCAAGAAACCTTGGGGCCATCCATGTGGACCTAACTCTGCTGGCTCACAGAAAATAGGGGCCATGGGGGCTTGGTTATCCTCAGCTTGATTTCCAAAAATACCTTGGAAAGCTTCAGCGGGCAGGCAAAGAACACCACAAGGTTTTTCTGGTCAACTTAGGGAGCCTTTATTTATTTTTTTAATTTATGTATTTATTTTTTGATTAATTGGACAGTTTAAATAATTAATACATTGCACAATGTTATCTGTTTAGTGGTTATCCATAGTACAAGATACAGACAGGACATCCTGTCCAAACACTACTAGTATAAATCTTTCTTATCATTGATATACGTGAAAGTAGGTGTATATCTATCCTAATTATACTGTATATACAGATACAGCATGGTCATTCCTCTGTATCCCATTTCTTCATTCAGTCATTTTTGAGATGGGTATGAATTTATTCTGTATCTGAGGAATGGGGGCATCTGAGGAAATTCAGAACTCCAGAACCACTGTCGTGCAATTCTGGGTGACATCCAGCAAAGCCAAAGAGACCCAAACTCTGCCCCAGTGTGTCCAGGAGGCAAAATATGGAATCATTTTAAGATGAGGCTCATGATTGACAACTTAATTTCCTTTGCTTTGTTGGGTTTTGCAGTTCCTTGAAAGCTAATTAGTTCTTCATCTGCCCCTGTTCTCCCTTCAGGAGTAGACATGGTTGTTCTGTGCTTAGCTGCATTATTTTTGGAAACATACAATTTATCTTATTTTACAGGTCTACACTTCCTACAGATGGCAAAGCCTTGCTTCCCAAAACCTTTGAAAATACTACATCTCATAAAGTTTAAAGATACGATTAATTTACGGATATTGAGATGGAATGATTATCAAAGATAGGATAAGTCCAATATAATTATAGTCTTCATAATTGGATCTTATTGTTGGTGCAGAAGGCCATATGTAAAAATATTAATAAGTAAGTTAGGGCCATCCAAACAACTCATTGTATTAAAGCTCCTGCAAGCAGGCACAAGGACTGGGGTTTCAGTCCTCAGGCCTACTGTGCCGGCCCCACCCCGGAGGTGCTCTAAGCTGGCAATTGTGACTGGGCGTGTCACATGCTCTGTAATCCCAGCACTTGGGATGCTGTAAACAGGTGGATCACTACAATTCTGATCTAGTAGTGAGACTCTGAACACGCTGTATACTCTTCCATAAAATTCACAGAAAAAAAAAAAGAATAAGTGCATAAAGATAGAAAGGTGATTAGTGATTAATAGGGAAAAATAAAACAGGGTATGTAGGATGACCTATGTTTGGTACAAGTTTCCTTTCAGAAAGATAGAAACATTCTGAAACTAATCAGTTGTAGATTGTGGAACTTTTGAAATTACTGAATTCTACTATGTTATACACTTTAAAACAATTGAAGCAATATGTTCTATATGTATTGTACCATAATATATTGAGTATGGTGATGTAGTCTTATAAAACTAGTACTAAGGAGACTCAGGCAGGAGAATCACAAGAAGCCTAAGCTACATAGTGAGGATATGTTTAAGGGGAGGGAGGGAGGAAGGGAAAGAGGGATGAAGGGAGGGATCAAGGTGCATATCCTACATAGTGAGGATATGTTTAAGGGGAGGGAGGGAGGAAGGGAGAGAGGGAGGGAGGGAGGGATGAAGATAGGGAGGGAGGGAGACAGAGAGAGAGAGAGAGAGAGAGAGAGAGAGAGAGAGATTTCTAAAAATAATGGCAATCATCAAACCATGTCATGCTCATAAAGCTGAGAAAGGATGAAAAGATGTTTTCATTAGATGCATGCATAGTATGCATACTTTTGTCTGGCTGGCCTCTTAATTCTCCTTATGGCATCTGGGGGAGAACAAAACGCTTAATTTTGGTAAGTCCCTACATTGTGGAAAGTTTAGGTAGAACCACAGTATCAACAAATATCTTCCTAGCCAAGGTTAATGGTATTGTTTACAAGTCTTATGGTGCTACATCTTACATTTATACCTGCCATTTACTTGGTACTTGTATTTGTATATGATATGAGATATGGATCAAGGTACATAGTTTTGCATAGGGTTTCCAATTGTTTAAACATAATTTATTTAAGATTATCTTTTCTTGAATGATTTGCTATGAACCTCTCTTGCAATCAACTGACGACAAACTAAAAGACCAATTGACCTATGTTACAAATACAATAGCTTGAATTTTGAATTTATATATTTAGTCTTAGAACTACATAGTGTAATTAATTGCAATCATCTTTTTAAAGTTCATTAGTGCTATTTTAGTTGCCCTTCCCTTATATATGTCTATTAAAATCTGCCTGCCTTCAATTTTGCCTACTTGAATATTTAAAAATATTTCCTCAACGTGTCTAGTACTTTTGTCTGTATTTCTGCATGTAGTTTTTAAAGAAGTAGGTGTTCTGCTGATTAATATCTGTATACTTAAAGTTTTCAGAGGCTACATTTTATCACTTCAAATAGAATGTAGAAAATTTACTACTATATACTTAACTTTGAAGTCTGTCTTTAAGTGCAAATTGTATCAAATTTCATTATACCTACTATCAAATATCAATTATTATTACTATATTTAGTCTCCATTTTCAGTGTTCTAAATTTCTTTTAGTATCTGTTATCTTATGTCTAAAGATTTCAGGAATTGTATCAGTTCTGGTGGTAATGAATTCTCTATTCTCCATGTAAGAATGTGCTGATCTGCCCTTCATTCTAAAAGAATTCCAGATTGATTTTTTTTTTTTTTGCTGAGCTATATTTTTTTAATTTATTTTTTATTTATTGAAGTACAAATATCAATCAGACAGGTTCAAGACACCTTAACAAGACAGATTCGATTAATTAATACACTACAAGCTGTTTTCATAATGTTTTGGTATCGTACAAGGTGCATACATGATATTATATTTACAGATATTATTTTAGCAGATGTCTCTTATCAGTAAATTAAGACTGTAGCTGCTTACTTATCTTACATTTTATACCTGAATTATATCAAAATTTCAATAATTATTTTCCTAGTTGATGACCGTAGTATTAGAAGCCGACATAATATCCTGTCCAACCACCATTAGTACAGATCTTGCCTCTCATAGGATTATGCAGAAGCACAGTGTTATCTATCCCAACTGTACTGTCTATACACACACATCATGATTTTTCTTTCTATACCCCTTCCTTTGTCTACACCTGTCAAAGGTGGGCACTCCATTGTCATTCAACTAACTTAGGTGCTTGAACTCGACACCACAGTCCAACACAGTCCAGCATTCCACAACAGTAGTGAGTTATTCAAAGAAGTTGTCGACCATAGCCATTTACAGCTCAGCTTAATATTATGGCCCCACAATGTATACTTCATTTTTATACTTTTCTTTTTTTTTTCCATTTATTTTTATTTTATTGAAATACAAATGTCAATCAGACAGTTTCAAAACACCATAACCATACAGAGTCGATGAAATAATACATTGCAAACTGTTTTCATAATGTTTTGGTATTGTACAAGGTGCATACATGATATTATATTTACAGGTATTTATGTAGCTGAATTATATCACAGATTCAA
>PVKA01037192.1:0-21197 GCA_004027165.1 Ctenomys sociabilis | reverse complement strand
CTTCCTGGTTCTTGTTGCTGTACCAACCTCTCCCTTATTTAGAATAAGCCCGCCATTGCTGTAAGATCTACCAATAGTAATCGGCCACGTGTATAATTATGATTGGTTTGTGAAATCTATATAGCTTGCTGTATCACGAGATCCGCCATGCTTGCACGGTAGGAGCCGCGGATAGCGGACGCATGTAGAGGCTTGCATCCCACTCGATAAAGGCTTGCTGAACCCTGCGTATGAGTGTCTGAGCGTCTTCTTCCGCGGGACGGGAGCGGTGCCGGACAAGTAGGTTGGCTTTCTTCAGGGTTTGGCTCTCATCAGCTAGTTCTTTGTTCAGAAAGGTAGTCATGAGGACAAAGCTGGTGGCAGCCATGGCTGCCAGACATCCACGATGAAAGTCAGATGTCACTGATCCTGTAGTTATGGTTAAATTTCTGTACCAGCCTCCCACCATTGGCAAGTCATATTTGGATGTTGATAGTAGGCTCTGACTTGATTAAGATAGAAAGAGTTGGCTTTGGTTTCATTTTCTGCTTGCTGGGCTGGAGAGCTGGTACTCAATACCTGGGGACCATGCTGTCAAGTCTCTGGCCTTCACTAATGAAGGTTTTGAAAAAACCTTGACAAAGTCCTTATCCCGATGGACTTCCATATCCAAGTTACCTTGCCCATTGTGAGCTAACCTCCTCAGCTCTGCTGGCACCTCCCCTCTGCAGATAGACTCTAGAAATTGGGGATTGGATGGGACTTGGTAGCTTCTGAGCTCACCACTGTCCAGACTGAATCCACTTTTCCAAAACTTCAGAACGACATGAATATCTTGGCTGGAATGCTGCCACCTTTCTCCTGCCACATAAGCAGACATTTCCTCTGGTGCTGCCCCAAGGTGGCAGCCACCTCCTGCAAAGGGTCTTGGTTTATAGTCTCTCCAGGATTCTTGGTCACTCACTCCACAGCTACAGCACTATGCTCTTTAGCAAAAAAAAAAAAAGATCATCCACCAACTCGTTGGGACTTTTCTTCCTGGAAGGACCAACAATCTGTTGTCCACTTCTCTCTGAGCCCCCGGCATAAAACCTCTGGCCCTCTTCCTCCTCGTCATCTTCATCTTGGTCATGAATGAAATTTCTAAAGGATGTCAACCTATTATCACTGGAGGCTATGCCTCTGGACACTGAACTGGGGATGGCCTGTGAAATGCTCACAATGTCTTCATCCCCTCCATCCTCATAAAAGCTTGCTAGTGCAATCTGCAGGTCCCAGCCAGCCTACTTGAGGAATAAGCAGGCCTAGTCTTCCTCAGTGCTCATGACCACCACGAACTCTCTCAGTACATCCTGTTGCTCTAATGCCATCTTTGCTTTGTGTACAGCCCAAACCACTCCCACATGTTAAACATTCTATGTGCACCAAGAGTAATACTATAAAATATACTTATCATGAGACCTCACTATCTCAATTAAAGGCTTTTATAGCAGAACTTTATCACTTTCATTGTCAGAATATAAAGAGTTTATGGAGAAAAGGCAATTGTAGCATTGAGATTTTTAGAATAATAAATCTTGAGAGATCTGATTTCCTTCAAAACTACCTATATTCTGACAATACAAAGACATGGTAAGAAAGAAAAATTCATCAGTCTGGCTACTATTTACTCATTTATTGAAAGCTTTGTTTCACCGAAGCTGAATATATGACAACTGATGAACACCTTGGATCACTTCACAGTTGTTGAAGTATTCAGCAATATAGGCCAAGTAAACTTTTCAAATATGGTACAAAAATATATATGCCAGCCGGGCTTGGTGACGCAGGCCTGTAATCCCAGCACTCGGGAGGCTGAGGCAGGAGGATTGCTGTGAGTTCGAGACCAGCCTGAGCTACAAAGTGAGCTTAAGGCCAGCCTGAACTGCATAGTGAGACCCTGTCTCAAAAAGACAAAAAAAAAAAAAAAAAAAAAAAAATATATATATATATATATATATGCCCTGGTAGATGCAAAGACATGTTATACCTTGAATTTAGAAAAATAGGGCTTGGGAGCTCCGTGTTATGTATAAGCACCTACTTGGCAAGCACAAGGTCCTGAATTCAATCCCTTTTCTAATAATTTGCAGAGATGCTTTTAGGGCTACATATAATGAAAAGGAATATCTGTAATCTTACCCCTACCATGCAGAGAACAAAAGTAGGAACCTGCTCCAAGAGAAGCCAAAATAAAGCACAAGTGAGGGAAAATTTAGCCTATTCTAGGTGATAAACTATGACTAGAAATAAAGAAATCTGAAGACACTCCTTGGCAAGCTAAATTGAATGGCATGTTTTTAAATGGCATGTGTTCTGAAACAATGAGAAATAAAGAATGAGAACTGAACTCTTGGCCTCGAAACTCATAACATTACCTACTCCATTCCCAAATCAAAATCGTAACTTGGATCACATTATCACATTATATGTATGTAAGTAGAAAAAAAACAGTAGGCATATTCTTCACACAAATACTCCAAAACCCTTCAACAATATGTTTCTGCCTTAATTTAGAAGTATTTGCTATCTCTGGGATTTTATCTTGAAATGGTTCTTAGCTGGACATAAAATGCATTAAAAAGAACAGTAAGCTTGCCAAAAAATTTTTTTGAGACAGGATCTCAATATGCAGTTTAGGATGATCTTGAGCTCACTTTGTAGCCCAGGCCAGTCTTCAACTTGCAACAATCCTCCTACCTCCATCTCCAGAGTGCTGGGATTATGGATGTAAGTCATCATGCCTGGAAGCCCAAAAATTATTATAGGATAAATAGCAGAAAATCATTCCATACTCTTCCTAAATGCTGCCTCCTTATTGTTTCTTTGCTTTCTATTATTATTTTTTTTAATGTAGTTAGTACAGGGTCTCGCTACACAGATTAGACTTCTAGTGATCCTCCTGTTTTCAGCCTCCCAAGTGCTGAGATTATAGGCACACGCACCACCATTCCCAGTCTCAATCACAGTCTCAGCATGCCGTGGGGCCACCAGCATGGCAGTCTAAGAATTGAACCCCTATCTCTGTGTCTGCCTAAGCAGGTACTTTAATCCACTGAGCTATGCTTTTTTTTTTTTTTTTTAATAGCTATCTTGTCCTCCATTCCTGCCCTTCTATCACTTCTAATTTTAAAGTACCTTTCAATATACTTCAAACGCACAAAGGCAAGGTACAGAGGCATCAGGGAATAGCCAAAGAGAGCTTCATCCTTTACTGCATTCAAAAAAGCTAAATTCATTCCCAAAGAGAAAACCTGAACAATTAAATGACAGAATCTTACAAAGTAAATCCCATCTGGCAAATATTTCTTTTTGTATTTCCCACATACAACCTCAAATCAAAGTCCTTTTCTTTAAGGTACAGGGAATTGACTATTCAGATTCTGAGGAGTAATATGTACAGCAAGGGTTAACGAATACGTATTTATTTATTTAATTTACTTTTCTGTGTGTGTTACCAGGGATTGAACTCAGGACCCTGCATTTGCTAGGCAGGCACTTATTCTGTGTGTGTGTGTGTGTGTGTGTGTGTGTGTGTGTGTGTGTGTGTGTGTGTGTAACTGGGGATTGAACTCAGGCTCTTGTGCTTGCCAGGGAAGCGCTTATTCCACTGTGCCATCACCCAGGCCTTAAAGACTATCTAGGCAAAGCATACAGTTTTAAGACCCTGGCAGTTTCAGAGACATATCTAAAGACTCACTGCAAGTCAGCTAAAAAGTGAGAGTAAGAAACTAGATCTATTCATACCAACAATTCAACTGTACTTGTTGTGTAATTCAAACTAAGCAGTTGTATTTTAGCAAAAATGAGGATAAGAAGCATTAATAACAGTGTCCCACTGGATCAACTTAAAGACACCTCACATCCCTACACTATGTTACATAGTAAGCTATCTGGAAACACTTAACACATACTGTATTTTGTGTGTGTGTGTGTGTGTGTGTGTGTGTGTGTGTGTGTGTGTGTGTGTGTGTGTATTTTAGTACAAGGTCTACAGGGTCTCACTAGTAGGGTGTTTTTTTTGTTGTTGCTGTTCAGGGTCTCACTACACAGCTCAGACTTGTAGTGATCCTCCTGACTTCTGCCTCCCTATTGCTCGGATTACAGGCACACGCCACCAGTGTGGGCACACCCAGACTCTTACTAATCAACCCGTTTTCAGCCTCCCAAGAGCTGGGGTTACAGTCTCCTGTGTCTGCCTAACCAACACAGACACTGTATTTCTAACTCCCTACTCACTTAGTGCACCTACTAAGTGAACAAAAATGAAAGTAGTAATGAACAAGTTTACATTGTAATTTTTAAGAATGAGATAAAGAATAAAATCATCAGTTAGAAATTATAGACCAAAATGGCAAAAAAATAAAAACTAGTCTGCCTCTCTTCATTTTACATATAATCAATTTGCAGTTTAGCATGTTAACATAATCATCCCTTGTCCCTTAGTAAAGCGATTCTAGCTACATGCTAGCCTAAAGGAAAAAAAATAAATATTATTAGTATTTACCTGAAAATCATCAACAAGCTCAGGGAAGAGGTGTTCATACATTTTTAGTTCATCTATTGTTCGTCCTGGTACTTGCTGTGGTTTCAATTTGTTAATATCTGTTTCAATATCATCATTCTGAAATAATAAAAATAGCGTATTACCAGTTTTCAAAAACGAATCATTAAATAAAGGTTGTATCAACTTTACCTAAATTCAGATTTTTTTTCTTATTTTTGGATTGTTGTTATCAAGTTTTTCTTTTTTCATAATTATTCTAATGTAACAGGCTGTTTGGTTCTTCATGACACAAAAAAAATCTATGTAAAGATCAAGATTAACAGATTGTCTTCTCCATCTCCCTAAATGCCATGTATTTTAAAGTGCAATAAAGCTTAATAAAGCCGAGTTGAAAAACATATATATATAACAGCTAACAGGGATCACTAAAAATATATGGAGCGCTATGTTAATTATTTTACATAGATAATTTAATTTGCATAAGAAGCCTAAAGTAGATAATATCATTGCCTTCATTTAAATGAAAGAAATAATACTGAGGGAGGTTAAGGAGCTGGCAGGGATGCACAAGTTGAGCGATGCCAACACACACAATGTTGGCTAGTATGATACACTGCCTCAAGAAAGTCTGAGGTTACCATACACTTACCATGATAAACACAAGTCCCTTAGAAAAACTCACATTATCATATACTCTGCTTTTCAGAAGAAAAATGGTACAACTGCCAGATCTTATTTTCTTGCCCCCTTTTGAAAGGAGAAGACACACTTAGAAGCATGAAACAAGATGTGTATCCAGAATTAATCTCATCTGTGTGGCTCAGAGATGGGCCACTACACCTGGGCAAAGAGGGTAGGGGTCAGGTTCCATAGCATTCATGCTAATTTCCGTAGTCTCATTGATTCACCTCACACCAAACTCACTATGACCTTCACAGATGATGCAAGAGAACAAGACCACCTATTAATGGTTAATTGGTACTCATTTTAATGTTCTATTTATATATATATAATACATATATATTATGTATATATATATATATATATACATATACACATACTAATGTTTTGGCTTTGCAGGGTTTTTTTGTTGTTGTTGTTGTTTTCATTTTATATATTTGGTATAGGGTCTCACTGCACAGCTTGGATTTGTAATGATTCACCTATTTTCAGCCTCCCCAGCACTGGGATTACAGGTATGCACCATCATGCCCACCTGACTTTGTCACTGGCTCAGTGTGCTGTTGGGGCAAGACTGGCACCACATGTAGAACTGGGAATTGAACCCTGGTCCCTGCACCTAACAAAGCAGGTGTTTAGTCCGCTGAGCTATCTCGCTGGCCCTAACATATTGTTTTTAATCTTAAAGCAAATTTATTTTATCATGCATCAATCCTTATATAAGTGCAGCTGACTATATAGCTAGTAATTTAAGTAGAAATGTGTGTGTGTGTTTGTGTTATATGTGCATATAAAATGTCTTACCAAAAAAGTGATGAGACCAATTAAGAAAATGAAATGTACAAGGCAGACTAGATAAAAGCCTTATCAAAATTAACTTACAAAGTGATAGGTGTACTGAGGTATACTGGTACGTTTATGTATAAAGGACCATGACAGAAGATAAATGTAACTTGCAAATGGTTAAAAATGTTCATAAAGTGTGTACTCATGCATACATGCTCAAAATTCTCTAGGAACAAAATCAGTCATTGTTACAACTTCTACTGAATTCTACTTTCCCACTCTGCCTTCACATTTCTAAAGCATCCCCAAAACAGATAGTTTTAATGAAAATTGAGTGTAAAAACATAATTGTATTGACTATACTTTGTTTTCAATAAACAGAATAAGATTTACCAAAATACAGTATTTTAAAGAGGTTAATCTGGAAAACTTAGTGTTAATCTGGGAAATTTTACTACACCGCAACATTCACTTTCCAAGAATCCAGTCACTCTTCATTCTGCCAGATTCAAAGCCAAAACTTCAATTATCCATCAAAGCCTGCACTATTTACCTTCTTAATGCCAGAACACAGGCTCATCTGATAATCTTGCCAAAGCATCCCTAGGTGATCATGTTGGAAGTAAACAAAATTGATTCTATACTTGTTATTAGGACAAAAGTCTTGCAACATCGTAAGACTCACAAGCCTCAGTGTATTCCACTTATAATATAGCAATCTAGTAGCTAAGTTTTGTTTTCTTTTGTTCTAGTATTAGGAATTGAACTCAGGACCTTGTGCTTGCCAAGTAGGTGCTGTGCCCTAAGCTATGTAACTCCAACCCCATAATAAAAAAATCTAAGATAAAAAAAAAAAAAGTAAACTTCCAAACAGCAAGTCAAACTAATAACCCCCTCCCAAAAACCCAACTAAGAAGAAAAATGGTTAATTAATCACAGGCCATTTTTCTATAGACAGTGTAGCAGTCCTCTCTGACATTAAAAGAAAACCAAGCCCCTAAGCTCCTAGAAGTACCACAAATTCTGAACAGTCACTTGCCTTTTTATGTACAGCTCATGCAATATGAAAATAACTTTATATTTGCTTAACTCAATATACCATTCTTCCTTTTAGAATTAACTAAAGAATCATCATACAAATGATCCAGTATGAAAAAATCATTACAAATACTAATTCTTATAAAAAAAAAATCACTTATAAACTATTTTCCTATTTTTATAGCCCAGGAGAATGGCGGATACAAGGGTATTAGATTTTTGGAATAAGCCACTTTCTTAAGCTCCCTAGATTTTCTTAGGTTTCAAACTTTAAATAAGAAGGGTTAAATAAAATCTTTCTGCTCCAATGGAATAAAAAAGTAACTATAGGTCCTTTTATCCGACCAACAAATTTAAGGCAAGGTTTGCTCTTCAATCACTTAGTGTCCATAATCATTCACAATGAAAAAAAAAAAAAAATCAAATGCCATTATATTGATTTATCAGATCTATTTTTTCCAAATGATGTATACAGTTTATAAAACTGACTAACGATAAAAATTCACTAACCTTAAAATTTCGATCTAAGTCATCTTCATTTTCAATTTCATTTTCAGCTTCTAAGTCAGTATCATCGTTGTCATCACTTTCATCTACTACGTCATCCACTGTGATACAAAACGTGCTATAAGTAGGTCAGAGGTAGGAATTCTAGAACATGCACATCCGAAAGGAGATATAAACTGTATAATATATAAGTATTTCAACAAGAAAAAAAGCAAGAGATTTCTTATTAAAATTGTTTAAGGCTTTTCCAGCTATTGAAAAGCCTATGAAATAATATAGAAAGTACTTTAAAATTTGAAAGGCACAGTGAAGATAAGTGGCTTTTGCCTCATTTCATCCCTTATAATTCCCTTCATTCATTCCAATGACTGTGCTGTGCACTGTGTTGCATACTGGGAATTTTTAAAGATACATTTATATAATTTCTGACAAGTATATGAACTCATAGAGTAAAAAGCAGAAAGGATTAATATGGAAGATAAGTGCTAATAAAGATATAATCTTCAAAATGCTAAGGGAAAAACAGAGATGCAATAACCAACTGCAAACTGTTTAGGAACAAGATGTTAATCACCCTGCACAGCAGACTACATTTAAACAGTTTCTTAAAAAAATTATAACATATTTTTGGATGAACAAAAGGGGATTGAGTATGTTTTTTTAAAAAAAGAAATGATGTTGAGATAAAGAAATGAGATATGTCTTTGAAAACTAAGTAAAACAAACTAGCATGCCTAATATGCTTAGGAAAGTACTAAAAAGCAAGTAAGAATGAGAAAAATGGAGACCAAATAGAAGGGCAAGTAGTTTAGATTCTTAACCTACAGAAAGGAAAGCACTGAGAACTGAAGAGGAAAATAACTGACACAGAATAAGTGATAGAAGGAGAAACACTTCATTTTCAGACGAACACTCTGGTGGGGGTGATCAGGGAGTAAATGGAGTGAGCAGGGCCCATCAATAGGAAGGAAAACACAGCAGAAGTGGAAAAGGACACACATTAAATAAAACTCAGGGACAGAATGAGAAGGAACATGGGTTAAGAATGTAGGGGAGACAGAGGGACAAGAGCAGAAGAGCACTGGCACACTTCTTAGTAAGGCACAGGTTTTTAAGTTTGTGGAAAACTTCTTTTATTTTTTTTTAATTTATTTTATTCCCCCCATCGGTACTGGGGATTGAATTCAGGACCTTGTGCTTGCCAGGTGGGCGCTTATTCTACTGAGCTATCTCCCTGGCCTGGAAAATATCTCTCTAAAGAGAGTTTCCCAAACTCTTTTGATTTCCTTTCCAATGTGATGTAGAGCAAAGATTACTGACTGTAATGCTACTGTATATTCTTCTTTCCTTGCTTTTTAGAATGGAAGCCCTACATTTTATTTTGTTAAGGTATTTGGTACAAGGTCTACAGGGTCTCACTATGTAGATCAGACTCAGAGTGATTCTGTTTTGAGCCTCCCAACTGCTAGAATTACAGGTGTGAGCCACCACATCCAGTCTCAATCACAGTCTCAGCGCATCCCAGGGGCAGGGCTGGCACAGTATGCCTGGGATTGAACCCCAGCTACTGCACTCTGCCTAAGCAGGCGCTTTAGTCCACTGAGCTATCTAGCCAGCCCTTGAAGCCCTACATTTTAGTTACAGGGATTCTAGCCTCCCTAGCAATAGCTACAACCATACATACCAGTAACTATTTGCCAGTGGGACATGATGCAACATGAGAAACACAAATTCTAAGGCACACCCTCTAAATAAAATTGTCTTTTTTTTATTCCCATTTCAATGTGCACATAATATCACAGAAAATGAAAACTTTAATGACTGAAATCTACTACCCCAGGATCACCTGCCATATTCTGGCTACATGTGGGGTATTTGGTACAGGGTAAGAATAGGGAGACAATATCTCACTTAAAGGCAGGGCAGAAGGACTCCAGAAACAGAATCCTTAAATTCAAAGTCTAGTTCTCCAACTTGCAGCTATAGCATATCACATAAGATCTGTGCCTTAGTACCTTCATCTGCTACTTCCTGTGAGCATTAATCCCATTAGTACACACACATTTAAACACACATACACAATATACACTGTCGGGTAGAGTATGTGTTATAAAAATATTTATGACTACTGTTGTTTGAGTATGTAGGTCTCTATAACAGCAGCTCAGTAACTAATGCAGATACTGAACTGCCTCAAATTCTTTTTGTGTTTTTGGGTTTTGTTTTGTTTTGTTTGATGGAACCAGGGATCGAACTCAGGACCTTGCACTCACTAGGAAAGCACTTATTCCACTGAGATATCTCCCCAGCCCTTCAAATTCTTTTGAAACTAGCAAAAAGTAAATATAAAAAAGCGTTAAATATTCATACGATAACCAGGAACTACATGTGCCTAGATGGTAACAGCAGAAATTCATGGGTAACTGGAGAGAACTGACATTTGAAGAAAGAAAGGGAAGACAAAAGAACTCTCACAGAAAAATTAAAGGATTACAGTCAAGCTAATTGTTTGCAAACAGGAAAAATGATTGCATAGGGACAGTAAGATAGCTCCGGGGTAATACGCACATGCTTTGGCAAGCACAGGGACCAGGGTTTGAACCTCAGACCCACACCTATAATCCCAGCACTTGGGAAGATGAGAACAGGAAGATCACTACCCATCTGAGCTACATAGTGAGACCCTGTATTAAATACATAAATGGGGAGGGAATGATTGCATAGACAAAGGGGAAAACACAGGTCAGCCTCAGAGAAAATATGTGCTTCTAATTTCAGTCCAAATTCATCAAATATTTTCCTTTATATGCTGTTTTCCTTTAGATTTCTAATCCAGATATAAAATGCTTATCTTCACTGATAAGAGATATCTGCTAAAATAATATCTATAAATATAATATCATGTATGCACCTTGTACAATACCAAAACGTTATGAAAACAGTTTGCAATGTATTAATTTATCGAATCTGTATTAAGGTGTCTTGAAACTGTCTGAGTGACATTTGTACTTCAATAAAATGAAAAGAAAAAAAAATAAAAATTAAAAAAAATAAAATAAAATGCTTATCTTAAAGGGTCTGAGATCTTTTCTATTCTAAAAGTCCAATGGTATTCTTATACCATTACCAATAACAGTAATTACTATAGTTTAGTCATATAAATTAAAATATAAATCACAATTCTTATTTTCTATTTTCAAAGATCTTGACTTGTATAATAAAAATAGAAATACAGTAAGGCAAGGTGGCATGTGTCTACAACACTAGCACTTGGGCAGCTAAAGCAGGAAGATTGTGAGTTTAAGCTTCACTGACTTCAAGAACAGCCTGCAACATGCAGTAAGATTGTCTCAAAAATAACTAAACAAACAAATAAATGCTTCCTGGTATAGCACTTCATTCATGTATTTTATATAAAAGATATTAACTCTTTGCAAAAAAACAAAAAAAAACTTTATAGTCAACACTATTTTCACTATTTTCTTTTACATTTTGCTATATATTTATCAAAAATTATTTTTCTCAAATTAAGTTTTAATTCTTACTTTCCATATTACCTACCTATGGTATTATACAGAAAATGACCAGCCTATATCTGATAACTTCACATATTTCTCCAACTACAGTACTAATAAGGTTTTGTTAAGTATAAACTGTAATAGTTTTTGTGAACAGACACTGTTTAAAATTGCAAAAAAGATTCAACAAAAAAAGACTACAGGCTGGAGAGATAGCTCAGCAGTCTAAGCTTCAGCCTGGCAAATGCAAGAACCCAGGTTAGATCCCTATCACTGCATGCTGTGCCGGGCACTGAAACCAGGTATGGTGGTGCATGCCAATAATCCCAGCACTAAGAAGGCTCAGAGAGGAGATCACTACAAGTCTGAGCTGTGTAGTAAGACCCTGTACCAGATAGAGATAGATAGATAGAGAGATAGATAGATAGATAGAGATTTTTTTAAAAACACTACAAATGTAAAGCCAAGCCTAGTTACCTAAATACTTAATGCCACTGTCTTATACGTCCAAAATTTATATAATCAACTTATATTCCTATGTAATGCTCAATATTTTCCAAAATTCACATTTCCATATACGACACACCCTATGCTATGTCCTCTTAATTACTAGATTTTCTTTCTTATATTTAAATAAATATTTATTAAATAAAATGTGAAAGTTTGTCTTGTTTACTAAGACCTTTTGGTGCAGGGTAATTGGACACAAGTTAAAAAAAAGAAAAGTCCCTAGTCACAAAATTCCAAGAAGCAATGAAAGCCAGCAAGAGTCTGGGTTCCTACCTTCAGGGGGTAAACTGTAAAGCTGGGCTACGGGTCCACTCACAGGTATCACTGGTAACTCAAAATGAAAAGAACTTTTAATTGTTGGAAGTGGTAGGCGATTTTTTGGAAAACACTTCCTCATTATCAGACTGGAAGTATTGACAAGAGGATCAAGAGTCCGGACTGCCAAACACTCCTGTTTTTTAAAAGAAAAAAAGAGAAAGAAAATGTGCCATTGATAAATAGAAAAACCAGTTTTATATTACCTCAGAAATTAGTTTATCAATTTTCTAGAGATAAAGTACAAAAACCAATATTTAATATAGGATAACTATAATTTTAAGTATGTATTGTAAATAATAACCTCATGTGGCAAATTTTCCATAACTATTGTAACTGCACAGAAATCAGAGCTAACTGTGATACCAAAATCCACTAGAACACAATAGATCAGTGATCTTGACCTTTTAGACTTTTCAGTGGTAACAAATAGCCAGCTGCAGCACATATGTCATAAGTTTGCCACCCTTCCTATTTCTAAATGACCTAAGGACATTTAGCAAGTGTAGGGCATGATTTTTTTTTTTAAGTTTATTGGGAATAAAGTTGAAAATGTATCAAGAAATAAAGGTAAAAGAAATCAAAGGAAATGTGTATTTTACAAAGCCTTACTCAGTTACCATATAGTGGCACCTTTCATAACTTGGCTTTTCACTTTATTAACAGAGACTAAAGATCCAACTTAAGGTTCAGACAATTTGATCTTCTGTCCTAGTATCTAGAGGAATTTAAAACTACAACACATTAATTATTATTATCAGTGACTGAGATCTAGGTGGCACTTTTTTTTTTTTTTTTTTTTTTTTTTTTTTTTTTTTTTTGTGGCAGAACCGGGGATTGAACTCAGACAGCTGCACTTGCCAGGCAAGCACTTATTCTACTGAGCCATCTCCCAAGCCCCTACGTGGCACTTTGATACACTACAATTTCCAGTATTCATTTTCACATCTGGCAATGTGAAGACGAGACCTATTACATCAAGTTAGGGATAATAAAAATAAGTACATACCATTGCTCTAGAAAATAAAATACTAAAGGTGAAAAATCATATTCCACTATCTTAACTATTGTTCTGTAAAAAGAGATTGTTTACATGTAAAACCAAGAAGGCACAACCAAAGTATCTGGCTGGTATTTTCAACATGGGCTGCACTGCAACATTCCCATTTCCCACACCTGCCTGTCCTTCACAGATGCTAGGAAAGATCTCACTGAACACGCTTTCAGCAGAACTAGCAGTCCTATGTGGAGGTTTACCATCTGTACCTTCTGAATTCAGAAAAGGCTCCACCAAGAAGAAGACACGCAGAGCATGCACACACAACAGACATACCCTATCAGCTGCAAGGGAGGAGCTGAGTGAGCAGTAAGAACAACTAAGTACAGCCAACTACACGTCCTCAAAATCACAGCTATGGAATGCTTTTCTGTCCAGCATATGCTTGCACACATCCTTTAACCAAGGAGAAACTTCACACTGAAGACATGCACTGACTACTTTTCCAGTTCAGTTTGGGGTTCACATATGAGAATGACTGTACCTACCAGACTTAAGTTTTTTAAATAATACATAACACATATTCTTTTCTGATTATTCAGTGTTCTTAAAATGCATTATGATGGGGGCCAGGGAGACGCCTCAATAGAATAAGCACTTGCCTGGCAAGCACAAGGGCCTAAGTTCAATCCCCAGTTCCACTAAAAAAAAAAAAAAAAAATGTATTATGATTAGACAGTTAAGCAAGGGAACAAGAAGAAAACAACTCACTTGTGAAGTGTTATACAGAATCTTCATCCCATTGGCATTGATAAATGCTTTTCTTCCCAACTTGATGTTCGTAACACTTTTTAAGCTCTGTAAAATTCCTTTCCGAATAAGCATGTTTCTGTGTCGATTATCATGGCGGTGCCAATCTACATAAATTGTTAAAAGCACTTGGACATATCCTCTGTCTACAGCTCTCCTGGCATTTGTTTCTTTAACAAAAGAAAATTGAGAAAGAATATACTTTAAATGATAAAAGAGAAAAGGATAGGATAAATTTATTTAAAAATATAACCTCAGTGTTGCAATAAATTTTCACAACTCTTCCTGTATTTTTTTTTTTTTACATAGAACCTCACTATGTATGGCCTTGGGTCTTGCTGCATAGCTCAGGGTCACCTGAAATTTGCAATTCTTCTGCTTCAGCCTACCACGTGCTGGGACTCTCAGTATGTGCCCCACCACACATGGCTCAATTCTCATCATTCTTATAACCCCCAAAAAGGACAACTACCTATTTAAATGTTTTTCTAACAAAGTAAATGTCAAGCCTACAACATTTTCTGCCCATAGAAGTATGTATAGTGGGGCCTGTGAATTAGCTCAGTTGTTTAAAGTGCCTGCTTAGACAAACTCAGTCAGGCACAAGGGATCATGTTTCAATCCCCAGCTCCACAAGCTGCACCAGACCAAGACAGCCTGAGCTAGCCAAAAAAAAAAAAAAAATTATTCTTCATATAAATACTTACAAATATTTACAGTTTTACCATTTATACGAGTCAAAATATCGTTAGTTAGGTTATATGTTTAAATGTTATATTAATAAAAGGTTTGTGTATTTTAAAAGTTATGAATATACTGACATCATAATCAAAAGAATTTATAAACTTGAAATTAACCCCATTGAGCTATAGTTCCCATAACAAACTTTGTTTCAATAGAATTATCAAATAATCTCACAATTATATAAAGTCTATGCCATACCAATGGTAATTTTAATATAAATAATTTTTAATAAATTAAATATGTAAAAAAATGACATTAGAAAATAGTTCTTCCTGGGCATTAAATTTTTAACATAATGAAAAGTATATTAAAGGTTTCATATAAAAGGTAAATTTTATAGGAGTATAAATATAACATAATTTTGTTTTCAAAGTATCAATATTTAAGATTATTAACCAAAAACTAGCATATTTTACTAAGATAGCAGCAAGGACATGACAACAATACACTAAGCCACCTAGTGCTACGTTGGTGAGTTCATTTTAAGTACTAACAAGTTAATGGGTTAGAAGAGTACCAACTCATCTGAGCCTGTGTAATTAGAAAGACATATTAAATCTCTTCTTAATTTCAACTTTATCTATTAAATGACACCTGCTTCATGGCATGGGTACTAAGCTGACAATGAGTTCATATGCCTGAGACATACTATTATAGTTTCCAAATTCATTTATAAATAAAAGATAACACTGAGCTAGATTTCTTAATCTCCTGCCCTAATTACATTCTGACATTAAACAAGTAGAAGCAACTCATCAGGGAAAGTGCTCTTATTTGAAAGCTTTCAAACCTCTATTATATCTAAAATCACTTGCTTGCTATGAACTACTGGTAAAATTAGTGCAATCATTTTTAGCAACAAAGTTTTATATAAACAAAGCTGTTTACACCACTTAAAATATATAAGGCTTCAGTTTACTAGCTGAGAATATAATTTTGTTAAAAAAACATTATGATCATTGCTCCATTAAAAATTTTGTGTTTCTGCCAGAATTCCCAACAGTCTAAATGGCATTCATGGGAAATATTAAAGTTACGTATGGAAGGTTAAATAAGAAACTGTTACAATTCAAACACAGATGCTTAGGTAACTCTTAATGGAAGTTAATACTTCCATCTACAATCTGTGCTGAGCAATATTCTAACAGATAATGTGTTCAGGGTACCATGAGCATGTCATCTCTTGTTACTTCTCTACTTGAAAGAAAATTTAAGTTTACGTTTAGGGTAAGTCTAATCTGCACATCAGCAAGAGCGGTTTAGCTGATCATTTTTACATTCTTTATGTTCCTTGTCTTACATTTTCCAACATTTATGCTAGTAGCTGCATTTAACCTTTAAATGAATGCCCCCTCAAGAAAGTTAAGGAATCTTTTAAAAAGATAAATAAAACAAGAAATGTGCCAAAATGTTATAGTCCATTTTAAAATATACAATGTGTTACTGAAACTTACTTTGCATTATTAATCTTCATCGTATTTAGTCCTATGTGTCATCTGAAAATATACTAAACTATTTCTCAGTTACCTTATTTTATCCTGATGAAGGTAACAGGTATATTTACCCATCATCAATTCTTGGTAAAAAGAATGGAGTAAAAGGAAAACTACTACTTAAAACTGAAGATAACAAAATTTCAGTCATCTAAGGTTAACTAATATCTATAAAATACTTGAAACTTTGGAGAGTTTTAGTTTTTAATGGCTTACAGTTATTGTTTTTGTCATTAATGATACTGAAAATTACTAAGCGTCAATAAAATTTTAAAGCTATTGTGGCCCACTCCAAAAGCATATGCCTTTATTAAGAATCAATATTTAAATAGTTTGAATTACAAGGTCAAAGCACATCAAAGCAAAGCTACCAATACTGTTTCAAATTAATGTAATTTTAGTCTAGAGTTGATATGACTACATATGAAAATAAAACTACACAGAAAAGCTCATTAAATACCATAACAATCTCCTAGGTATAATACAAATACCTAGGAGATTTCTAAATCTTTACCATGTAACAGATTTTCAATCAATTAATCATTTGCTACTATTTAAAAACCCAATTCCAGCAATTCAAACTTCAGAGCAATTAGTCTCCACTTTTATAGTTTGCCAGCTGCCTGTTAACTATCTTGAGAAGATGGGACATACGAAAGCCATCAAGAGAGATGCTTGAGACTATCAAGACTGAAATGTCAATTTACTTAACCAGCCATCCAGGAGACTACTGATGAAAAAAAATCAATGTTTAAAATACAGATTCTGAGTGTATTGGGCAGAAAAAAAAAAAAATAAAAGTATGACTATTCTCTGAAAGTGTTATAAGACACATCTACTCCAGTGCTTCAGTTCTGAAGGTAAAGTTTTTGTAAATGAATTCAAGACTGTAAAATTTTATTACACTCACTTTTAAAATGTTACAAATTAGAATTTATAATAGAAAAATAAATTCTAGTAAGAGCTTTTAAGTTAAAACTACGTTATGTACAGAGATAGTGATTGTTCAAGATATTTCTCATATTAAAAGCTTTCAATCTCAGATTCATTTTTTCAAAACAATGATGCACGATATTTATTTTCCTTTACCAGCAGGACTTTGATTATATAAATAACTTAAAAACAGAAAACAAATGGGCTTGAAAAACTTACACAAATGTGCTGGGTAAAGTGTAGTGCAATAAACATACAGTATTAGTTATGATGGATTACAATTGCACTAGAAATTAAAATTAATTTCAACAGTACAATATTATAACCAGCTTTAAAACTGTAGACTAAATTGTATTTCATTTCTTTAACATAGTAAGTAGAATGTTGAGAGAAAAAGAATCTAGTATTTCTAATATTTAAAAACTTACTTGATTTTAGCAATGCAGCAAGAGTGTCTAAAGCAACCCTGTCAACACAACAAGAAAACACAAACAACAACAAAACTAGTAAAATTAATCTACAATCATAAATTCATACAATCTTGTCAGATAAGTAATTATTCTATTATCTATTCCAAGATTTACTGTTATTAAAGCATCAATTATATATGTTGTTTCTCTACAGGCATTTCTTAATTAGCTTAAAATCAGAAAGAAAACTGGTACAGTGTAAAAAATGTTTAGACAGAAAAGAAAATTAACATTGTCTAGTAAGTCTTTATGTCAGAATTTAAATGAATGCTATCAATTATTGGGATTTGACCGTGAAAGAGACCACAAAGGAACCACGCTATTAAGAATGAAAGGCCCTGAGTGGCAAAGGAATTACATACAACAGTTAATTTGATAACTACAAAATTCCATGGATATTTTAACTTTCTGGCATTGCAGTATTTCTGTTCTATCAAGCTACAACCCTTATTGATAATGCAATACCTACTTTATAAAGCACTGGAATTTGCAAGTTTGGGAAGAAGAAGAAAGAGCCCTTAACATCTTTTAGCTACAAAGCACCAAATAGGACAAATAACAAGCATAACTGTTGCCTACAAAAATTCTTATTGCCCCAAAAAGGACAGGGAAAGAGCCCTACAGACTGAAGATATACATATCTGTTTGGACATAAACACTCAGTTCCATACAGGAAAATTAGCTGCCATTAATAAGTTATACAAGTGTATATAATACTACTATGGAAAATAGAGGAGTTTCTTTAAAATGAATTACTATAAAAATTGGCATTTTTTCAATAACTTTCAAAATATAATGCTGCATATGCTAGTACCTCTTAAAAGATATCAGTAACCATAAACAATCTGTATTAAAATATGTAAATTATCTAACTTAAGTAACATTTCACTCACCATCAAGCATTTGTTGAATGCCTACTAGATACCCAAGTAGCTATTTCTTCATGGGTATAAAACAGAAAGCATATCTCTTCCACATGTAAATTGATACAGTGTATGAAAAATATTCTCAAGAAATTAAAACCAAAATTAAGGCAATAAAGTAGAAGCTGACACATTAATGGCAGATGAGAGGTAGCACAAATAGATGTAGGAAAAAGTAAAAAGAATATCGATTAAAAGGTCCAACACTCATTCATGTTCAAAGTCCTACAGAAAATTGGAATAGATGGACTCTACCTTAGCTTGATAAAAGCCATCTATGACAACCCAAAAGCTAGTATAATCCTAAATGTGGAAAAACTGAAATCTTTTACTCTTAAATCAGGTACAAGACAAGGATGTCCTCTATCACCCCTCCTATTCAATATAGTCTTGGAATCATTAGCAATAGCCATTAGAAAAGAGGGAGAAATAAAAGGAATAAGAATAGGTAAAGAAGAAGTTAAATTATCATTATTTGAAAATGATATGATACTTTACTTGGAAGACCTCAAAAATTCCACAAAAAAACTACTAGAACTGACACGGAAATTCAGTAGCACAGCAGGATACAAAGTCAATACTCAAAAGTCAATAGCATTCCTCTATACAGATAACAAGCACACTGAAAGGGAACAATAGAAACAATACCTTTTACGATAGCATCGCAGAAAATGAAATACCTTGGAATTCACTTAACCAAGGAAGCCAAAGATCTTTTCACAGAAAATTACAACACCCTAAGAAAAGAGATTATAGAGGATTTCAGAAAATAGAAAGATATTCCATGCTCCTGGATAGGAAGAACATTGTGAAGATGGCCATATTCCCAAAATTGCTGTACAGATTTAATGCAATCCCTATCAATCAAACTGCCACCAACATACCTCCCATACGTAGAAAAATCATTCTTAAAATTTATTTGGAACCACAAAAGACCTACAATAGCAAAGGCAATGTTGGCCAATAAAGACAAGGCAGGAGGTATCACAATTCCTGACTTGAAATTATACTACAAAGCCACTGTGATAAAATCAACATGGGATTGGCAACGAAATAGACCTGAGGATCAAGGGAATAGATTAGAAGACGCAGACGCATGTGCAAACACACTCAGCCATCTAATCTTCGACAATGGGCCAAACAAGCTCAATGGAAGAAAGATAGGCTCTTTATCAAATGGTGCTGGAAAAACTGGCTTTTTACATGCCAAAAACTAAAACTTGACCCAGCTCTATCACATGCAGTAAGCTAAAGTCAAAATGGATTAAAGATCTAAACATTAAAACAGAAACACTCAATCTCCTGGAAGAGAAAGTAGGAGGAACTCTTGAAGACATAGGGGTATGTAAAGAGTTCATGAACAAACATATATTCACACGGGAAACACTTGAAAGAATCAACAACTGGGATCAACTCTTCTTGAAGAGTTTCTGCATATCAAAAGAAATTGTCAACAAAGTGAAAAGACAATCCACTAATTTTGAAAAAATCCTAACTCATAAGCAATCACACAAAGGTCTGCTGTCTAGAATATATAAAGAACTAAGATATAACAGGGCCCTCCAATTTAAAGACTCAGTTCAGAAATGGGCATGTGAGATGAATACATATTTCTCAGAGGATGAAATTAAAGAAGCAAATAAATATATGAAAAAATGCTCCACATCGCTAGCCATCTGTGAAATGCAAATAAAAATAACACTGAGATACCATCTCACTCCAGAAAGAATGGCTATCATAAACAAATCACCCAACAACAAATGTTGGAAAGGATGTGGGCAAAAGGGAACACTTCTCCACTGCTGGTGGGAATGCAGACTGGTACAACCATTGTGGAGATCAGAGTGGAGACTCCTCAAAAGAGTTGGACTGGTAATCCCATTCAAGCCGGCTATCCCGCTACTGGGAACTTTCCCAGAGGAACCAAAAACATTATATCATAGTAATATATGTGTACCTATGTTTATAGCAGCACAATTTGTGATAGCAAATTCTTGGAAACAACCAAGATGTCCGTCACATGAGGAATGGTTGAAAAAGATGTGTATTTCTATACAATAGAGTATTATTCAGCTATTAAGGATGATAAACTTGAAGCATTTATATTGAAGTGGATGCCACTTGAACATATACTCATAAGTGAAATAAACCAGACACACATATGCAAATATCTTATAGTCTCCCTAGTATAAGAAGTGAAAAGAAGAAATACAAATAGAAATGTACAACAACTAAAAAGAATTGAGTCAGATAGTTAGGGCAAACTGAACAGCATGTGCTGCAGGGTACTAATCAGCTTTTCTTCTGGATGGTTAACAACCTATGTTCACAGATCAAAAGTGGAGAAACAGAAAAGCTGCAGGGCCAGCCAACATTTTGGCCCTAGCCTTTCAAGGTCAGCAAGGACTCAGGACATAGGAGAACCTGTACTGCAACATCATGAAACTCAGTTGTGCCCCAAATTTTCTGATCAAGATTATGGAGCCACAGAGGAAAGAGACTGATGACCTCTACTGTGCATGGGGAGAGTCACATGGAGAGAAAACTTTCTCTCAGGCTCTCACGGAGAGCAAACTGGTCAAGCATTGGCCGTGACTCATCCACATGGATTGACAAAGACAAAGGATCTACAGAGTAAGGTACAGGATTACAAGACAAACCCTGAGGGGACTTCACTGACCTCATAAGAAACAAAAGCTACATCTTTTGGAATATAGGGCTTGATCTATCTTGGTCTTAACCATCCAGCAGAATAGTATAAAAATGAGGTATATTAAGTGGGGCCATAATAATAAGTTGAGCTGTAAATGGCTACAGTCAATAACTTCTTCAGATAACTCACTATTATTGTGGAATGCTGGACTGTGTTGGATTGTGTTGCCAAGTTCAGGCACCTAAATTGGTTTAATGACAATGGAGTGCTCATCTTTGACAGGTCTAGACAAAA
>PVKA01037191.1:0-21190 GCA_004027165.1 Ctenomys sociabilis | reverse complement strand
CTCCTTTTTTTTCTTCTCTTGCACTTGCCAGGCAAGTGCTTATTCTATTGAGCTATCCCACTGCCAGAAAAGCTAGCCTGCCTTTCTGCTAGACGGCACAGGGCAGCAACATTCACTGTAGTATTAATAAAAGTTTGTGAAGACACTAACAAAATAGAACTTTCCAAAAATGCTTCAGAAAGTGAAAACAATGGGATAATGTGTTTGATGTGAGACTGAGTGGTTGGGAGGGGATTAATGACAATGTGATGAACTTTGCTTGTAATAAACTATAGAAACTCTTTAAACATTCACCATGCTTTTCAATCACATCTTGTACATGATCTGTAAGACCAAAGGAATTATGAACACATGATGATAGATGTGGTGAATAAGGTGAATAAATGCATGCCATTCTCTGTCTGTCTGTCTGTCTGTCTCTTTCTGTTTCTTCTTTCTTTCTTTGTATTTGGTACAGGATCTCACTATGCATATACAGCTCAGACTCCTAGTGATCCCCCTGTATCAGCCTCCCTTGCACTGGAATTATAGGTGTGCTCCACCATTCCTGGTCTCGGTGGCTGGCTCAGTGTATGGCATGTGGTGTAGGGGACTGAATCCCGGTTTCTGTGCTTACCTAAACAGGTGCTCAGTCTGCTGAGCTATCTCACTGGCCCATACATGCCTTTTCTATGAGCCCATGTCTCCACTGAGGGGCTTGGCATTCACTATACTTTTGACCACACCTATAAAGATACTGTAAAGGAGAATGTCCAGAATTTCTTGAGAAAGTGGGAAGAATGATGGAATGGTATATTTGAAGGGAAGGCAAGTCTTTTGAGGCAATGCATCTTTTTACTGTAATTTTTTTAAATTGAAACATTTGTTGTATTTTTCCATCCCCTCTTGTATATCTGGAAAGGAGGAAAAATGCACCCTCTTTTCTGAGTTCTTGACATCGGCTCATCTCCTTCAGGTGATCTGAGTTTCTGAGCTGTGGAGTGGGACAAGGGAATTCTGGGTCCTGGAACCCATCCCTCGGTGCGTAGCACAAAGCTGATTCTGGTTAGCAGTGCTTCTTCTCTCTGGGATCTACAGGGCCACATTTCTGGCTCCTGTCCCAGGAGCTCTGGATAAGACATTTTACTGAATCACAAACTGAACAGTGAAAGTTTCGAATTCAGAAGTCGTTCTTGACACTTCTGAATTCTGGAAAGGGGTGGTTATCCAACTATTAAGCTGTGGGCTTTGCATCATGGAGATGATGGAGCTGCATTTTACCACTGGTTATAAATCTGAGGCATGTGCTCATGTCTGTGGCCTCGGCTAGACATTAAGCAAAGGAGAAGTGGATGGATGAGCCAACTCCTCCACTCAGCTGACAACGGGAATCGGGAGTGATGTGAGACTTTGCATAAGGACATCTATAATTCTTAGCTATTTCTCAGCATAGAACTATTAATAGTGTTGGTAAAAATGGACATTTGAGTGCCCAGACCATGGGTTTGTATGAGGCTATTAAATAAGAGCTCCATACACACACTGATCCTGGCATTTGCTCAGCCGGTTGTCTGGGGTACAAATACAGGGCACTGGACCCTGGGCTGTGGCACTGAGTCTTGACTTGCAATCCTCATGTCTTAGGGATCACAGGCACATGCCACCAGGCATGGTTTAGTTTCTGAAGCCTTGAGATTGCCTTGGGGCTCTGCATAGGATCCTGGTCAATGTCCAACCCATGGCTGCTAATATGGGTTTTCCAGAGAGAGCACCCAGAGAAGTAAGGATAATCAGAATAAGAGACATTCCCCTTGAGGAGACCCTCCCCAGTTCCTACAGAGTTCTTGAAACTTTACATTCATTGTCTGTGTTCATTCTCACCACAGCTCCTGAGGAACTTGTATCCATATTAAGTCATGGCTGGTGGATACCAAAGTGTAGGGAGAGGTCAAGAGCTCAGGATCACAGAACTGGAAAACTAGGAAATGAAGGCTCCAGGTTTGAAGCCAGGCTGGCTGGGATTCTAGAAGCCAAGCTGGAGCACCACATTTTATTTTATTTCTTGTGAGAATTGATTTTGAGGATGATAACAGGTTTAAAAGAGCACATTATTTTTCAGTACAAATATTAGACTCCAAGCATATGTGTACTTCTGCAAACACACTACTTTTTTTAAAAACTCAAATCTGTTTTTGAAATCCAGTATGAGACGTCATTAAAGAACACCAAGGGGAACTTCTTTTGTTAAGTAAGCTTCATCTTGAAAAATTCATTGCTTTGACAAATCAAAGATGTTCTTACTAATCAGAACTTAGGTAGTCATTGACTGAGCCCCTGCATGATATCAGGCACCTTTCCAATGTATGATGCTGACAATTTTCTAACAGAGCTCAGTGGCCTCATGAAGTGGTATGGCAGGGGTAGCTCCCTGCCCACCTGACCTCTTTCCATTTCTGCCAGGTGCCTGAGGCCAGATCATACCTCCCAGCCTCTGTCACAATTAGGCATGGCATTGCCATGGGACCGAATTAAGCCCGATAGATTGTGGGTGAGCGTGACAGGAAACACATCATGACCTGACCTGTAAAAGCCTTCCAGTCATGATTTTACATGTGTTTTCTCTTTGGAGACCCTGGAAGGTATGTGCTGAAGATGGTCAGGGCCCCAGGATGATAAGACCCTAGGCTTCTTCATCACTCACACGGAGGGACTCTTAGGCTTCACCTGAGCAAGAGACAAAAGGCTGTTGTGTGACTCCACTGACGCTTGGGAAGAGTCTGTCACAGAGGCTTAATGTTATCTTAATTGCTACAGCCAGACAATGACATAACCCAATGAATAAACAATATTCATTTCCCCACTTTTAAGTAGTTTTTAAATTATTGAGCTGGTTCTTATAGTCCCCAGCTTCTAATACTTGCTGCCAGCCTAGATGGAAGTCTGATTCCAAGAGAATGAATTTTCATTTGTTTCCCTATTGCACGAGCCCATAACAATCTCTTTAATTGAAATTCTCTGCTTTTAGTCTCCTAAACCACAGTGGATAGTAGTGTGAGTTCCGACTTCCAACTTGTCTGAGTCCCCAGCTTGTGGCTCAAACTCTCAGGAAGGGATGTTCTCTCCTTCCTCTATCTGATGCCAAGATTGAGACAAGCAAGGCCCCTTGTTACTTCTTGTATGTGATGATTTATCATTTTCTCAGGCATCTACTCATAGTGTTCTGGCTTTGTACAGGAGCACCTAGCAGGCAATCCTATTGCCCACTTTTTCTGTTTTAGTGGTAGTTAAAACAATATTGCATCTTAAAATTGATGGTCTCTTCAATTCAATGAAATGTAGTATTATTATTTCCAGTTTATAGGTGGAAAATGAAAACATCAAAGGCACAGAGATTAAGGAGCATGCCAGTTACATTTCAGGGCTGAGATGTGAATGAGACAGTCTGACTTCAGAGTCTGCTATTGTGTGCCATTAGCATGGGTGGGTTTGACACGCTGGTTGGCCACCCAATAGAGGAGGCACAGGGGACTGACTCAGGGCTGAAGCCAGCTCTATTGTCCTCAGGAGCTGGACTTTTGGTGTGACACTGAACCTTGGTTTCAGTGACATTAGCTAGTATGCAGTGCAACACATGCAGCCCAGTGCTGTGCACATAGAGCATATCGAGCCACACTCAGACACTGCTATCCTTCTCACCATTTCGCTAGACTGTCTCCTAGGAGTTAAACATGGAGTACTCGGTTGGCTCAGTTACTCTTCTCTCAAAATGAAGGAGGGAAAGGTTTATCTAGCTCACAGTTACCGAAGGTTTCAGTCCATACTCAGCTGGCTCCAAGGCAGAACAGCACATGACAGAGAGAAACCTTTCATGGGGGTGACCAAGAACAGAGATCAAAAGGGAGGAGCAGCAGCAACAATGGCTACAGAGAGGAAGGCTGTCTCCTTTAAGTTGCATTCAGGCTGTCTGCCCCAGGCTGGGTGTAGTGCTCACACCCATAATCCCAGCACTACTAAGACCCATAATCTCAGCCTTGGTCATGAATTAATCTCAAACTGTAGAAGTTCCCACCCCATGTGTGCATGAGGCTTTGGGGTCATAGACACAAACCATAGCACCAGCCTTTTCCAACTCTGCTATTTCATTTAGGGTCATGATAAAGTCACCATGATCTTCATTCCACAGGAGAGAAATTGGGCTCAGAGATGTTATAAAACTTGCCCAGTACACACAGGAGTCAGTGCCTGAGCCAGGGTCCAAGCTGAGGCCTGTGTGGCTCTGCAGACTGAGCTCCTCCTCTCTTCCTCACCTCTCTCAGCTCAGCTTGCTCCAGACACAGTGACATCTCACAGAGTCAAGGTCATGGAGAAGCATGTGCAGTGGTGTATCCTGTAATCCCAGTTCTTTGAGAGGATGAAGCAGAATGATCATAAATTTGACACCTGCCTGGGAATTTTTAGTGAGATCCTGTAAAAAAAAAAAAAAAAAAAAAAATCCTGGCAATGTCTAGGCCTGCTTCAAGAGCTCTTCCTGAATGGCCAGAACACTAAATACTGAACACTAATCCCTGCTCTGGTGCTGGCAGGTAAGCAGGCATTGTTTGCTCTGATGACAAGGCAGCCAGCCTAAAGTGGCTTATGAGAGATTCGAGTCCAGTGGACATTGTGTGCTTTCAGGTGGCCATCCTAACGTCCTAATAACTCAGGTCATGAAGGTTCCCATGCTCAAGTAGGGTTCCCTAGCCAAGGAAAGCTTCCTGGAGGAGGAGGCATTCTAGGCAGTTCTAGAAAAATGACAGATACCATGGAATGGAGGGTGCTGGAGGTCAGGGGTCCAGTGTGACAGAGGAGTGCAGGAAAAATGTGGACATGGGGCTGCAGGTGGGAATATAAGACAAGGAGCTTCTTTTGGTGTTGCTTTTTAGCTACAGGAGTGCTTTGAAGGTATAAGAAACAGCTCTAGCCCATCCCTGCAGCACAAAGGCCAGGATGAGTGGTCATCTTGGTAACCAGCCAACTTCAGCCTCCCCCAGAGAGTCCAGTGGTTCCCTAGACACCCAAATGTGGCCCCAGGCAGTGACTCATGCTGTGGCTTCTGCCCCTTGCACCTACCTAGTTTTCCAAGGCATCTCTCTCTCTGTCTTCCTTAGTGCCAGGCCCAGTGTCTCCCTCCTGGATGCCCCAGTCTGCCCAGCTCACAAAGCCCCATCTGATCTACCATGAAGCTGGTTTTGTTTTTCATAAAGAAAAAGACTATTGAGGTGATAGAAGTCTGAAACTCCAGCCAAAGAAAGGAAAGTGTGGAAATGTGTCACCAAAATTCTGCCAGATATGGCTCACTCCTAAGACTGCAAAGATGGTGTCTGGCTAGGCCACTTCCCTTTCTTGGCTCTGTCTTCCCTGTTGGCTTCTTAGGAGTGTGGGACCTTCCATGTGATTGAGTCCCACAGCCCAGCCAGCATGACCACCTGCCAGGGTCCCAGTTAACTTCTCTCTGGCAGCCCCCTTGTGCACTAGATCACATGCGCCAATCTTCTGAGCCATCATGGTTAAGGGGTGAGTTTCCCTGACAGCATATCTGGGATGTGGGTCCTCTCCAGGAAGGGAATGGGTGGGTGATGCAACAAAGAACCTAAACTACAGAGCCTGGGGGCAGGGAGGGAGGCTCTCAAGGGAAAACTTGTGCTTCTAAGCACAGGGAGGTGAGATGCTAGCAGGGATTTCCGGAGGGGCTGGACCTCTAGATGTTTTGTGTTTCATTCACGGTACCCAGAATTCTCTGCTTCTCTGCACATAGGAGGAAAACACAGAAGGATGGCCTGCACTCTGCTTTGGGAGGGGATCAGCCTGACGTGGGGTGTACCTGTTAGTTTTGGAAGGGAGGGGCCTTGGGGAGTTGAGCTGTGAATGCCAGCTGGTGAGAGGCCCTGCTTGAGCTTCCGAGAAAACCCTGTTACCCAAAGCAGGAGATGTTATTGAGTGTGGCCATGGTTGGTGCAGGTGGGTCTGGTGGATTTGTGACCATGCAGACAGCTACAGTTGTAGGGAGGATCTTGGTCATCCCTGGGACCTTCTGTAAACATAATTTTGAGTGAACACCTGATTTAGTGCCAGGCTCTAACTGGCCACTATAACCACTTGGTTTATATACTCAGAATATCCTGCATACCTAAGATCACCACACTGATACAGTATTTGCCTCTACACAGTTTTCTTTCTTTCTTTTTCTTTTTTTTGTCTTTTTGAGACAGGGTCTCACTATGCAGTTCAGGCTGGCCTTAAACTCACTTTGTAGCTCAGGCTGGTCTCGAACTCACAACAATCCTCCTGCCTCAGCCTCCCAAGTGCTGGGATTACAGGCTTGCGCCACCATGCCCGGCTCTACACAGTTTTCTGCTCTGATCACCACCAGGAGAATGAATGCTAAGTGAAAGTAGATATGTGTTTTTTTACCTCAATTTCCAAATTTATATTTTCTCAATCAGTGATTCTGTGGTCCTGAGCAATGAACAATTTGCAGAAAAAGGGCAAGTTTCTAGTGGGGAGTAGAGTCCTGGGAGGAATCAAGACAGAGAGACGTTATACAGTTTGGTTGATGGGTCCCAGGAAAGCAGTTGAGACTCTTCACAACAGAGAGGCCACGTAGATAGAGCCTGCCCCCTGCCGCTCAGCTCGCTAGTGGGAAGGCCACAAGACCTCCTCCCACAGGACCTGGACCTCTCTGGATGGAAGAGGGCACAGATGGGACAGTGGTGTGGTCTGCAGCCTCTCAGGAGGACACCACCACAGTTTGTATTAATGCCCCGTGCATCCAGTTCAAGGAGGAGGTAATGTTTTATCTGGAATCCTATCATTGGAAATGAGCTAGCAGTGCCCAAAGATACAGTGAATAGTGCAGTGCATCCTCATGAAGAAAAGGGCTTGGCACAGGAAGGGAGATGTCCAGAGTCCCACATGGCTGGAGCTATCGCTGCGCAGCAAGCAGCAGGGCTGAGCACCCAGGTCACGTGGCCAGGTGGGCCACGGTGAGTGAGAAGCCAATGCAAGGATTTAAGCAGCAAATGGGACAGCTCAGTTTGCATTTGAGAGAGAACGCTGGGTGATGCTGAGAGGCCAAGTGCACAGGGTGGGAGGGTGTATACAGGGAGACCAAGAGGCGTCTGTTCATGGCTGGGGCTGGGGGGTGGGGTAGGCGCTGACAGTGGCGGTGAGACAGCATGAGATTTGTTGATTCAACTGAGGCAGGAGGATTGTTGTGAGTTCGAGACCAGCCTGAGCTACCAAGTGAGCTTAAGGCCAGCCTGACCTGCATAGTGAGACCCTGTCTCAAAAAGACAAAAAAAAAAAAAAAAAAAAAAAAAAAGATCCATTCGGATGTATTTTGGAGGCTAAATTGGCAGGATGTGTGGATTCGGGGGCTGAGCAAAACGGAGCTGTCAAGCGCGCATCAAGCTGAGGTTTCTGATTCAGACAATGAGGCACTGTTGAGTCAGATGTGGGAGGTATGAGTCCTTATTTGATGCTCTCTGCGACCCCAAGTTCACAATTAGTAGAGAAGCGTGGAGGGGTCTCTCAGAAAAGACAGACGGAAAGTGTAAGGACCAAATTGTACAAAAGACACTGTGAAATTGGAAGACAGCGCTCAAATGGGAAGGGGAGCAAAGGACAGGGGAAGGGAAATGGAAAAAAAGAATGGAAGGAAGAAGCAGAAACAAAGCTGTGCTAAATGAGGAGGAGAAGGGCAGAAGTTAGGGGAGGGCAGTGGGGAAGAAAGAGGAATCAAATTATGTCAGGAACAGGTACAAACTCCTGATGAATGCGGTCATTGTGGATACCCAAGATGCACCAATAAAATCAATAAAAATAAAAAAGAAAGGCCATCTACACTACAGTCTGTGTTTAAGGTGCATTAGCATCTGATGACATTTAAAGCTATGGCAATGCTCTAACCACTTAGGGAGAGAGCACACAGAAAGAAAGAGAGAGAAAACAGGGCCACAACCTGTCCTACAAGCCATAAACATTGATCTGTTTTTGCAGAACCGGGTATTGAACTCAAGCACTTGCGCTTGCCAGGGAAGCACTTATTCCACTGAGCCATCTCCCAGGCCCCAAGCCGGCAACATTGAGAGGTGGGTCGTGGGAGGCAAGATTCCCAGAGCCGAGTGAGAAGCGAGGAGGGGCATGGCATGTGGTGCGTCAGGGGCTGAGCACAGGCTGGATTTAGAAGGAGGCGCAATTATTTGGCACGGATGCTGTTCAAAGATATTATAAAATTTAAAAAAAAATTGGCTTGGCAATGGGCGGGTGAGTGGCTGTGAATAGTAGCGACCATTCCAGGTCGGAGCAACTGAAGACTGAATGGGAAGGAGCGAAGAAGGAGCCACTGCATGTGTAAAGCTCTAGTTTTCTGAGAAAGAAACTTTCTCATTTCTTTGCACTTTGATGAGGCTCCGTGACTAGTTTCAGCCAAGGATATGTGAACAAAATGTGTCACTTCTGGGCTGAGCCAGGCCGCTTTCCTTCTTCATCCTCCTGCTGGTGCAGCAGCTACGCGAGGATGGAACCTCCATTGGCCAATGTCCCTTGTGGGTGTGGAGCGGAGCCTCCTCCCCTGAAATTGACAGGTGTCTAGAACTTTCCCACATCTACGCATCTTGCGTGCATCCCTGTGGCTCTTGTGACTAGCTGAAGAAGCATCTGGAAAGCAGCTCGAGTGACCTGGATGGTTCTTCTCTACTCGTCTTCCTCCAAGTCTACCAGAAGTGAGAGTAGGAAGAGGTGAACGAGATAATTGCCACTCTTCTTCTCTTTTTATAGTTCTGTGTTGATGCTTCTGTGTCTCTTCCTGGCTCTCTTCATCCATCAGCAGCCAGGCATCTCTCAAATCAAATCCCTTGCAAGTTCTCCCAGTCACAGATCCCTGCCACACTTCGAGGGCTGCTGGCTCTCCATCAAAGGGCTCATCATCCATCAGTCTGCTGAGGGGCCGTTATTAACAATGGGTGGGGCAACATCTACCCGGCTGCTTTGTCATTGCTATTGTCCTCAACTATTCCTTAAAGAAGAAACACGGTCCATATGCCTAATCTATGGTTTCCTCTAAACATTATGGTAGCAATTCATTTTAAGTAGTTGGCAATATCTAAGGACTGACTACAGTAAATCTACAGGCCTCCAATCCAAAGAGCTAAACAGAAAAGCACATATTCTCTTTTTGTCTTGTTGCCAATGTGCAGAAGAGCTGCATTTGGAGAGGTTTTCCTCTGCACCATCCTCTCCAGACTGCATGAGACTGGGACTTACTTGGTTGCTCAGTGGAACAGTGGTTGTCTGCCCCCTGAACCCAGTTCTCAGTGGGCTATTGGCAGCCGGCACCTATGTGCTTCTGGGACCTATTGCTGAACCAGCAAATCTCCTTTATTCTGTATACTTTGGAACACTCAACTTCGGCCAGAGTTCCCTTGATGCAGCAGTTGTTCTTGGAAGCAACCTCAATGCTGCAGAAATCCTCAAGGTTACTGGCCCAGCAGCCTCGCTGTACCCCTGTCCCTGGCAGAAGACCAGTCTGCAGGGTGCAGTCAGTGCTGGGGATAGCAGGACAGATACGCACTGGGTTAACTGTCGTTCTTCTATGCTGGTAAACTACACCTTTTCTTAACAAGTCATTTATTTTAATGAGGAGTGCGGAAGCAAGCTTTCACTTGGCTTTTGTTGTCACACATTTTGCCCTTTGTGGACGTTGTCAGTCATCAGGAATTCAGAGTGACTTTATCATTCAGGAATGTCTTGCCAAGCCATTCTTTGTAATTTATCAAAGATTTGAATGATGCTTGTGTGCATTTTTGAGTGACTTCTTGAATAATATTGTGTTATAATACAATATGTCTTGCACCTCTTCTGAATAGTGGTGTCAGGATGGTGACCTTCCAGGACGAGCTTCCTGAGTGAGGGGTTCTCTTTCAATCAGAAAATCCAGGGGCTCCTGGCATCATCTTCATCTTCTAATGCCGCAGCCTGGGAAGTCACACACTTGTTTTCTGTCATTTAAGGTGCTTTTATATTTGAGCTATATGGCCACCCCATAAAGTAGGTACAGTAAGGTAGGGATTGTAGGTCTTTGGTGGCAAAGAAAATTAAAGCCTGGAGTTAATGGGCCAAACTGCAAGTCCAAGGGCCATATTCAATAAATACCAGGGAATTCTGCAAGTAGGATGTCTCAGAAATTCCCTCTCTACTGCATCGATAAATCAGGTCAATCCTAATGTCAGGGCAAAAGGGGAGATGGGCCTCATAGCAGACTGTGTCAGAAAGCAACCCCCTCCTAGCCCCTTTGGATTACCCTTCTGAGTTCTGCATGCTTACCCTATAGCCGTGAACATATTGTTTCAAATGGAAGCACCCACAGACTCCTGAGAATCCTCATGTCTCCTGGGAGCCTGTCAGATGTATGTCTCGGTGGTTTCCACAGGCTTGTAGCCAAGGAAGGTCTGGCTAACTGCAGCCCTTTGCCTCACAGCAGCGCAGACTGTGAAGTGTGTTAGGTGCTGCAGAGCTCCCCATGCCATCAGACAAGGCTGGAATTCCACCCGAAGTGGCACTGGCTGGGACTTTCCCGCTTCATCCTCACTTCCCCACTGTTTTCTTCTGAGCACGAACTGCTGTCACCAATCCAGTTTCTAGGAGTAGCTGAGCTAATTTCGGCCTCGCACTAGTTCTGGATGCCACGAATCTGCCAGGTTGCAACCACACGGGGCCCTTAGGCACAACCTCGGACAGCCTGTAATACTGCTTCCAATTGATTTGAAAATGTGGCTATTTGCTTTTAGAATGCCAGGGTGCCCGGGATCTGTGTACATCACAAATATATTTTCTCTCCATAGTCCCAGTTTCCAGCTTAAGATCATAAGCTTCCTTTTTAAGTTTCTCTAAGTACTGCAGATTTCTGCAGAAGTCAGGCAGAGACCACCATAGCATGAGAAATCCAACGCAATCTTTTCTGGCTCCACAGTTCTGCTGACCACTCCGTAAAGCAGAACAAACTCTGTGTGTGAGACCAGCTCTTACTGCACAGTGCAGAGACGACTGAGGGCTGATTCAGTAGCAAGCAAGCTAGCGCTCTCTGTAACACCCTCCGCTCACACTCCAACCTTTGTGTGGCTCATGGGATGCACCAATCTGATTCACTTGACCTCCACTTCCTGCTGACTTTGGTTAGTGGACAGCACTGGTAGCACAGAGGAGAGAGACAGCTGAGTTCACTCCCCAGCTTCCTTCCTGGAAGAATGAATGTGGCAAGGGTTGGTGCCTTTATGAAAACCCCAGCTCCCTCCGGTGGCCCATTCTGCAGGGGCACGTCTTCTGCTCTTGCCCCTTCAGGCGTAGGCAAGAGAGACTCCCGCAGCTGCTGGCCTTGAGTGCCTCGGTGTACCCCTTTAACCCTCCCCATCTCATGGGAACAGTCTCTTCACTAACCTCTCTTGGAGGACTCTGTGCCTTGGTTTTTCCTGAGGCTTCCTGACTGACTGACCAGGTGACATCTATGTGTCATTTGTGGGCTAGGTAAAGCCACATAAGGTTATTTCCATTGCAGACGGCATTCTCTTTTGTCTGCATAGCCTCTTCTGTCTCAATTCTCTTTCTATTTGTACCTCTTCTTTTCATTCAGACTGTGGCTTTATCATGCTTTTTCATAAACGCTCACAGTCTCCCTAGTCAGAGTTCACTGAGCCCACCTTCTGGCCTCCTCAGAATTGCTTGGCAGCCCAAGGCATTGGCATAAGCTGAGGGCCAGTGAAGTACTCCATTCCCTCTGATGTCCCACTGTCTGGCTTCAGTTTGCCTTGGCTGGATGTGGCAGCTGTGTGCCAAATGGATTCATATCACAAACGGGAGAGTCATGTGTTCCTCAGGCTTACAGGGACATGGTTACCTTGAACTTCAAGTCACTATTTGCCATAACTGGAGATGTTGGGTGTCCTTTTAGCTTCCCTGAGAATTTTTAGAAGAATGTGCAGTCCTAATTATTCATCTTTGCTAAGGTCTTGTAGCCTTTCTTTTCCCTACGGCTACTGCCTTCTCTCCACCTTACATCAACCAAATGTTCTTTATTCCCCAAAGCACTGCTAACAAGAGGCTGAGATATTTCACACTGATTGTGAAGGACACCAGACAGTTAACATCAGCTTATCGCAGAGTTGGCAGTCTTGCAGTGGGCATTCCTCCGGCTTGACCCCCCTCTTGTGGTTCTCTTACTGTTTCCTCCACAGGGAGTACCTGCCTCACTGTCTTTTTTTTTTTTTTCTTTTTTCAAAGTTCAACCCCTTCAGCTGCAGCCATCCTTCATGCCCCATGCTCTGTTGCTTCTCTTCTTTTCATCCAAAGGTCTCTTCAAACAAACAACACAAAAATTCCAATGGAATAATACAGCTTACCTCTCTCTCTTTCCTACTGTGTCCCAGGCCTATATTTTCACAAACACAAATACCCACAAGAAGATCCTCTGAAGCATTTTTCTAAACAAGAAGACCACCTAACCTTAAGAAGAAATTGGCCTCTTGAGAGATCTGTAGCCAGTGCAGATAATTTTTATTTTAAAAAATTTCACATGCTGTTATCACTCTACCCGAACCTGTGCTGCCTTGGTGGGCACTGAAGGCCAGGTATCTGTTCCACACTCTCCTAGAAGTGGGTACTATGGCAATGTTTTTTCTCTATTCCTCTGCCCTTTCCTAGTGCTCAGTGCACTACAGGTGTTATTGCAGATGGTTCTTTGGCTCTGTGTCGCATCCCCCAGACATTCTTCAGTGTCTCCTATACAGTGCTATACGTGTCACTGGGGTCCATCTCAGGCAGGCATCTAGGAGTCTCTGCTGTGATGACTCCGTTTCCTCTGAGCTCTGAGAGTCTGATCAGCCACACGTATGCCTGACCTGGAAGTGTGAGGGGGTTTACATACTCAGGCAACCATGTGAGAAGCAAGCACCTCATCCTTCAGAGAGGTAGCACTAAGGTACATCATGCTCAGTTATGCAGAAAATGCCAGGAATGTTGGGCAACAAGGTAGGGCTGTCAATGCCCACAGAGGTGCCCGGCTCAATACTATGCTATTCTATATGCTTTTTTTTTTTTTTTTTTTTTTTGCTCCTTCACTCCTGTTCCCCAAGGTTACCTCCACAAGCAGCTACCTGTCCCCAAGTCTCTGTCTCAGGGCCTGCTTGAAGGGGGCTAAAGCAAGACAGGTACTAGGTGGCTCTGACTTCACTTGCTTTTAGTGATACTTAAGTTGGGGTCTGCTGGCTGCCCATTGGTTGGAATCATTTTGTAGATTTTTGATAACATTTTCCTGCCTGTTTAACTCCTGTCTCTGCAAGGACAAGTGCTGAGTCTGATGGATCTGCCCATACATCTCCTCTCTCATCTGGAGCATGATGTTAGACATCTCAACCCTGGAAGCTTGATTCATCTGGGGAAAGTCTTTTGCAGGCCCCCAAAGCTATAAAGTTCTCCTGGTGTGACAAGGAGCAAATGACTTCAGTGCCACATTATTGCCCCCAAACTCAAATAGACCCAGGGTCTGAGGTGTCTCATCTTTTCTAACAGAGGTGTTAGGAGATGCATTACTCATTGGTGTGGCCCAGTGCTTGCTTAGTTAGGAGCTGCAGAGAAAAGTCAATGTTTTGACAAGGAACCAAAGCTCAGAGTCAGAATGACTGTAAAACTCTGCAAATGGGTGCCTGAAGAATTCTGCAACACAGCATTTGACACTTAATTTCTCCCAGAATGAGCTTCCTGCCTTAACCACAGACCTCTTGGGCTCATAAATTCTACCAGGGAAGTGGCTCTGTATTTGTACATGCTGATTCTTAGAAAACAGTGAAACTCCTCTTTGTTCAGGCTCCAGAGATTAACATGGCAATCAGATTCCCTGCTGGGGTCCTCATATCTGGGAAGCTTCCTCCATTTTTCATCACTATCTCCCTAAAACAGCAACAGCCAGGAGGTCTGTGGGCTCTTTAAGTCTGGCACCAAGTTGAAGCAAGACCTTGCAGTTCCTCAGCAAATACTCTATGGAATCAGCCACTGCTTCTATTCTGTCCATTAAACCTAATTGCTGTACCTGGTCCTACTAAGTAGACCTAATTTCTAGATCTAATGTACAGTTGAAAAAGGTGAGGTTCAGAGAGTGTCAGTGTTTTGTCTGAATTCACCCAGCTAGGATGCAGTAAATTTGAAAGCCTCAGGTCTTTGAGTTCACATTTACCCAGTGTTTTCTCCAGCAGAGCGTATTCCCTTGGAGGAGTTGATGCTTCCACTGTAATGAAAGAGATTAGTGGGTAGGGAGTTCCACTTGTGTGTTAAGTACAGTCCAGGGGTAGAAATACCAGTACCCACCCAGATGATGTACTCTGCTGGGGAACAGGTTCCTGCCTGTTTGGAACTAACTAAAATGCATGAAGCAGTCAGTCCCTTTGCCTTTGCTTGGGCTGTCTGGCAGCCTTCCAGTCCCCACATGATTTCCTAGCTGTCCCCAGAGCAGATAGGGTTGTCTTGCTCATTAGGCAACAATGCTCTGGTTTCAATTAGCCTTCAGACTTGACTGTGGAAGGGCTAAACATTTGGAGCTTGGCCCCTGTAACTGAAGGATTTCAGTTGGCATAAAGACTGCTTAGGTGAGAACCAGAATTTGGCCCAGTGACCTCAGAAAGAATAGACTCTTTTTTCCTATCTCTCAGGTCTTGCCTGGGCAGCCTGTTGCCCCACTCATGTCTCTGTGGAAGTAGTCACCTAGGCAACAAAAGGTGTGGATTTCATCTCTTGTAAAATACACCTCAAATCAGCTTTTTCTCCTCCCCACTAAAGCTGGTATTTCCTCATGTGGAACTCAAAGGAGAGACACATGCAGGCCCATGCAAAGCCTCCCTTCTCAGATCCATGATAGCCATTCAGAAGCAAATCCCTAATTGGAAGCTGGATTGTACAAGCCCCGTCAAGATCAATGTTTTCCTAGCACTAGAGCTTGAACATACAAGGGGTCATTAAAATACACATTGAATATTCAAATTTTTAAGAATGTATGACAGTGGGAAACACATCACCGTTAAACCCTCTCAGATAGCCCCTCCCTTCCTTCTTGCTGCTTTTTAAGAGTTCTGGAAGACTATTTCATGTCTTTATTAGATGAGATCTGGAATACCAGGAGTGCTTCTGCCAAATGCAGAATGGTAAAGCAGCCTCTCAAAAACATTACAATGTGTTCCCATCCAGCTTATCCAGCAGATCTGACACTATGCAACTTCTGACTCTTCCCAAAGCCAAAATGGGCATGAAAGGTAAATTCCTAGAATTGACTCAGGCAGCAATGACGGTGCACATGAAGATACTCAGAAAAGGAGTGGCAAGGAGGATGGGATGAGAGTGTTCCAAGTGTGTGGGGGGCAATATTTTGAGGGGCATAGATGGTAATGCATTCTTCAGTCTTAAAACTTTAAGCATTCACTGTATTTCTGACAATACAACATGTCCAATGACAAAAGCATTTGTCAAATTGTCCCAAAACTAATGCAATCCTAGCACCACATCAGCACGTCCAAGCCTTAGTCTCTGGCACATTACCCTCTGGCTGCACTGGCTTCTGTCTCCTCACCCTATGCGGCATGCTGTCAAGCTCCCATGAGACTTTGCACTCATTCCTTCCATGCCTTGCTGGGTTCTCAGGCCCATGCCTACTCCTCAGTGCTCTGGCTCCTCCTTCCTGAATGTGGCCCTTCTGCCCAACATTCCTTGTCTAAAATCTCCCTTCTTTTCCAATTGTAACCCATGCCCATGTTCCTTCCTTCCAGCCCTACACAGACTGAAGTTGTTTTGTTTATTTGTTTGCTTGTCTGTTTGTTGTACCTTATTAGGATGCAGACACTTGTATTCAGGGCATATCTGCATCTTGTGCATCCCCAGAACAGTGCCCTGCCCCACAGGACATTTGTTACATGCATGAATTCCTAACAAGAAAAATGGTTGCAGTTTTCAGAAAATCCATCTGGAATTCACAGCAAGTTGATAATGGCTTTAAATGATCACTTCTCTATTATCTTACAGCTGGCATCTCCCTCCTCAGTATGCCCCTCCTGTTCTTGTGATGTTTCCTCTCTTTATCCTGCCTCTTTCTCCTCCCTTTCCTTTCCCTTCTTCATCCACCCCACTTTCTTCTGTCCTTCTCTTTCTGCCTGCTTTCCAGGAAGCAGCTCACCTGGCAGGCAGACAGGGAAAACAGTCTGCTCTGTTTTCCCCACAACAATCACCCCAGTGGTGAAATAAATTCTTTCCAACACACTGGGAGGTGGCCCAACAGTGACAGTCTGCTCTCTGGAGGATCCCTGGGACAGCATAGGGCTCTGGACTGTGAATCCAGCACATCTGAGATGTTCCCAGAGTGTGATAGTCACAGGTGAGCTAGCCCGGGTGCTAGACAGGCAGTTAAACTCATGAGGGGCACAAAGCAAGGCCCACAAACCCCACAGAGATTGAGCCCCCCTCTCTTAAATAGTACAAGTTTGATTTATTTTTGAACGCTCAATATTTTTCTGATTCTTACAAGAGGCTTCAACAGAAAGTGAAAATGCTGCTTCCCAAATATTTCTGAAGGATAATGTTCCACAGAGACCATACTTGAACACAGAAAGTGATTATGCGCTGGTACCAGTCTTAAATCCCATCGCCTTGCCTGGAGCAGCTGAGTGCTGGTAGTGGGTGCTGGGAGGCAATCTGAGGATGGTGGTCAGGTATTAGACCTGGACAGGCACTAACCTAGAGGTGCGTGGCCTCCTCCGCTCAGTGCCACAGAATGAATCTCTCCTGGTGAGCTTAGCGGGGGGATGGAGCTGCATTGTGGCAAAGAGAAATGTGATTTTAATGATTCCGAGCACAGGCTTTCTGCCTCCAGCATGCTAGATTTGTAGACGGACATTTTTTTTTCCCCTTGGGTTGATTCCAGATGTTTTATTACTTGTGCATTTCTAAGCTGCAGAATGGTATATGGAGACTTGCCTTTTGTTAGGAGCATGTACAATATGGGTAAGCAGTGAAGCGCTGTCACACGGAGTCCTAAAGGATCTGTCTGTGTGGAATGAATTATTGGAAAGGGGGGCTAGGTCTAATAATTTTACAATAGATAGAATCAGAACTCTAGGTTTCTTGGAAACTCTCAGCTGAAACAGCACCCCCAGTACACAGCTAAGTGCACACATGTATGTGCATGTGTAGGGCAGATGCATAACACACTAACCACACACACACACAAGCATGTGCATACACACACATATTTGATTATTATTAAGGCAATCAGACACACTCACTTTTTTTTTTTTAACAAGCATACTTTCCTCTCTACCTTAGACCTAGCAAAAGACCTGACCCCCTTAGAAAAACTGCCAATTAGAGAAAACATTCTCTCAGGCTTTCACAGAAAGCAAGCTGGTCAAGCAATGGCATGACTCATCCACATGGATGACACAGACAAAGGATCTACGAAGTGTGGTATAGGGATTGGGGATAAGTTCTGAGGGGACTCGACTGACCTTGTCAGGTACAAAAGCTACATTTCTTGTTATACAGGTCTTGCTTCATCTTGGTCTTAACCATCCAGCAGAAAAGTATAGAAATGGGGTATGAAAAATGAAGCCATGTTAATATGCTGAGCTGTGGAAGGCTCAAATCAACAGCTTTGGATTTACCTGTCCTGTGCATAACCCACTACTATTGTGCACTGCTGGACTATACTGGAATATTTTGCTGAATTCATGCACCTACAATATTCGGATGGCAATGGAGTAACCATCTCTGTCAAAACTAAAGAAAAAAAGGGAACATAAATGAAGGACCATTTTGTATCTGTGTATACAAAATTGTTAGGATAGATATATAGCTACTTTCTCTTAATTCAGTGAGAAGAAAGATTTGTACTAACAGTGTTTAGACAGGATAACATGTCTGCATCTTATACTGTGAATAACTACTACAAAGGCAACAGTATGCAATGTATTAGTTGTTTTAATTCTCCTATCAATCTGTTTTTAAACTGTCTCATTGCAATTCTTTTTCTCAATAAAATTAATGAAAAAAGAAAAAACAGCCAATTAAAATTCAAGACATCCAGTGAAATATCAATTTCAACTCTAAAAATAATATTTTTTAGTGCAAGAATGTCCATGCAAAATTTGAGGAATACTCATGTAAAATATCATTTGTCTGAAATTCAAATTTTAATTGGTACTGTGTTTTTACTTGTATAATCTAGCAACCTTATTTCCAAGGAAATACTACATAATTGTGTACAGATCCTAACCTCTCTGAGGAATTTGAAAAGCTCATTGGCATTTACTGTCTCTAAATCTTGCAGAAAATAAATATATTTATTCTAAAATGTTAGTTGTTTAAAGATATTTAGCCACGCACCATGGTGCAGCCTGTAATCCCAGCACCCTGCAAGGCTAAGGCAGGCAGATTGCAAGTTTGAGCCCAGTGTGGGCAACAGTGACTTATCAAGAGCCTGTCTCAAAATTTTTAAAAAGGAAGAAAAAAGAAAAAAAGGAAGGAAATCTGGGTTGGAGAATGTAGTAGCTCAAAAAAATTTTCACTGGACATTTATGGTTTGTCTGGCAAATCTACCCAAGATCTCCTATATGAGAAATACTTTAAGGTTGAGCTTTGAAAAATGCTGAATTTTAAAGTGAACGTAAGTCAGACAAGTGTAATAAGAACCCCAAAAGGAGGTGCAGTGTGGAAAAGCAAGGGGAAACGGAGGGGAGGGGAGAAGAGAGGAGGGGAGGGAGGAGGGAAGAGGAGAGGAGAAAGCCGGAGGGAGGCGGTGAGCAGAGCGCTGTGGAGCTGGCGGCACTGGGGGGGGGGGGGGACGTTGCTCTGCCTCTTCTGGAGGTGGTGGGGGAGTGCTTCTCAGCCCAGAACGGAACCCCAAGCGACCAGAGGCCTGCCTGCTGGCCACCTTCTCCTGCTGCAGAGCTGATCTGTGTTGGGTGTGGGCAGGGCGACGCACCAGGCCCCAAATATGCAAGGCCTCTGGATTCAAAATTTCTTTCTGGAAGTCAAATTAGCAGAAGCGTTGTTTCTTTCTTCCAGTCACTGTTTTCCCTCCTGCTCTCCCTGCCCCTCCTCTTCTCCTTCTGCTCTCTCTTGTTTTTAAAAGTAATTATTTCTTAAATAGCAGATTTTATGAGCCATGACTTGTGTGCTACTAAAGTCACTCTTTGAAAGGGTGTACTTTACCGGTTTTTGGGATAATCACAGAATTGAGTCACGATTATCACTAACTCCGTAGTTTTTAATCACCTCGAAAGAAACCTCCTATCCATTAGGAATCATTCTCATCTCCGCCTTCCACTAGCCCCTGGCAATTTCTAACTGACTTTCTGTCCCCATGCATTTGTCTACTCCAGACATTTCATGTGAATGGAGTCCACCTCTATATGACCTTTCATGTCTACCTTTCATGTACCATCATGTGTTCAGAGCTCGGCCATGGTGTAACATGTCTGCACTTTATTCCTGTTTAAGATCGAACCTATTCTACAGATATATTGTGTTTTGCTTATGCGTGCATCACTTGTTTTGTGTAGGTATGGGTTATTAATTATCTTAGGTATAAGTCTAAGAGTGCAGCCGCTGTTATAACCACCTCTTTTTGGAGAGAATGTGTTTACTTAGTTAAATCTAAGCTGAGCTTTTTGAGGACTTGTTTAACTGTTTTTGCACAGGGGCTGTACTATCTTATATTCCCACTAGTGATGTAGTAGTGTTTTAATTTCTTCATATAACCATTGACACTGTTGCCATTGTCTTTTTAATTGCAATCATAATTTCGCCAATGAAGTGAAATCTCATTGTGTTTTTTGACTCCTATTTTCTTGATGACTAAGGACATAAATCACCTTCTTATATGCTTGTTATGGCCACTTTAAAGTGTTCTTTGGAGAAGTCTATTCAGATCTTTTGCCCACTTTCCAATTGGATTCTTTTGATTGTTGAACTGTAAGAGTTCTTTACATGTTATAGATAAAAGTCCCTTTTCAGATATATACTCTGCAAATAAATTTTTCCATTCCATTGGTTGTCTTTTCACTTTTATGGATGATATTTTGAAAGGAATTCTTTTAATTTAAAACTTTTACATTCCTAAGTCTCTGATGTCTGGCCATTTCATTTCATTATTTGGAAGTTTTCCCCAAAATCTATTTGGAATATATATATTTTTTCGAAATTAAGTGGTATAAAAACACTCATGTTTAGGGCCAGCCAAGCTCAGCAGATTAAAATGCCTGCAAGCAGGCGCAGGGGCCAGGAGTTTGATCCTGGGGACTGCTGTGCCAGTCCCACCCCCAGGGCATGCTGAGATGGCAATTGAGCCTGGGTGTAGTGGCATGTGCTTTAATCCCAGCACTTGGTAGGCTGTAAAAGGCGAAGCATTATGGGTCTGATCTAGTAGTGAGACCCTGTGCACCCAGTAGATCCTTCCCTAAAATAAAATAAAAAATCCCAAAACCATCATGTTTAACATTATAATTTTGTATTTCTCATATTAAAAATGAATGTGAGGAAGATCCTTAATTCAAATAATAAGAAAGCTTTACAAAATTTGACAACTTATGAGGGAACCCAAAAGGTTCTTTCCTGGGGAAAGGAGATGAAATAGGATTTATGCTCTCAAAAGCAGTCAGAAATGCAAATTTGATGATCAATGTTGCAGTAAAAATCCTTACTGTTCCTGTTTCAGAAGATGAAGGGAAAAATCTATATTTTTCATTATTTGTTCATTTTCAAGATGAATACATTGTTTTGTTGATTGATGTGTAGAAATCTGTGTACATGTGAATGTGAATTACTTTCCCATCCCACCCTCTGAGATGTTTTGGATTAATGTATAAGCTTTGGTCCTCAGAGAGGATTCTTCCTGTCCCTTGTCATTACGCTGTAAACTCAGATTAAAAGGGAGGTACAACTTGCCAACTGTTTGAGTCCTTTTTTAAAGACAATGGATGATAGTTAGTGATTTTTAAAAGCTAATCTCATTGACTTCTAATAGAAGAAATCACCAAGAAATGCAAACAAAAACAACACTGATTTCATAACGTTTTGGTAGTGTACAAGGTGCATACATGATATTATATTTACAGATATTATTTTAGCAGATATCTCTTATCAGTGA
>PVKA01037190.1:0-21199 GCA_004027165.1 Ctenomys sociabilis | reverse complement strand
TTTTTTTTTTTTTTTTGTCTTTTTGAGATAGGGTCTCACTATCAGTTCAGGCTGAACCTTAAGCTCATTTTGTAGCTCAGGCTGGTCTTGAACTCACAACAATCCTCCTCCTACCTCAGCCTCCCGAGTGCTGGGATTACAGGCATGCGCCACCATGCCTGGCTCACTACCTTTATTTTTAAAAACCACTAAAGAAGCAAGAGATGGGCTGGGGACATAGCTCAGTAGCACAAGCTTATGGAAAGTGTAAAGGCCCAAGTTCGATGCTTCCCTTTGCCCACTATGAAAGCAAAAGGTTGATATGGCAGCATATACCTATTATCTAAACACTGAGGGAGGATGAAGTAGGAGGACTGAAAATTTGAGTCCCACTGAGGAAACTCATTAAGACCAAATGGAAATAAAAAATAAAAAGGTCTATGGATGTAGCTCAGGGATAGTCTCTGGGTCACCTCCCCAGTACCTGAAGGTGACAGTGGTAGGTAGTGATATGGATGTGGGGTGATAAGCCCTGGGATGCAGCACAGTGTAAATGTGCTGGGGTTAATTCTCAGTATCGGGTGGGGTATAATTAATAAGTCTAGATCTGTCAGAATTATGTCCTTTCAAGTAGGATGTACTCAGCCAGACATGGTGGTTTATGCTTATAATCCCAGAGCTTGGAAACCAAGACAGGATTATCAGGAGTTTGAGGTTAGCCTGGGATATAGAGTAAGTTACATGAAGGCTGTACTACATAGTATAATGCTTTCTAAATACCCCTCCTCCCCAAAAGTAGAATGTATTTTGCTTACAGATGTGCTCTGTTGGTGACTTAATACTTAATGTTTTAATTTTTAGAGTGAAACTGCCTAGAATATACTATTTAAGGACATCTAATCATCACCAAAACAAAACAAAACAACCTATCAGTAAATAAAGCAGAGCTGGCAATATAGCTCAGTGGTAGAACATTTGCCTAGCTCTGGATTCAATCTCCAGCACTTCACATGACCCCCACCAATAATGAGTTGTCCTGTTTCTCAGGTATATGGCTTTGAAGTCCACTTATATATAGTTGCCTGGCAAAAGCAAGATCCTGAGTTTGATACCTGGCACCCCTCATCTAAGAATCCAAAATTAGGACCAAAGAAAAAAATTAATGATTGATATGATGAAGCACTGTGCCTTGTGCATCTTTTTTTTTTTTTTAAATCTTTTTATTTATATATTTGGTGCAGGGTCTCCAGCTGGCACAGCATGCAGTACCCAGGATCCAACTCAGGTCCTTGTACTTGCCAGGCAGGTGCTTAGACCATTGAGCTATCTTCCTAGGACCCCCTTTTTAAAAAAATCTCTTTATGCCTTGTGTGTCTTTTAAGTTACTTCTAGACCTCATTTGCTTTATTAGTAACATGCAGAACCTCAGTGCAATTAGTGGCTCTTAGAAGGTCACACCTGACACTTTATAGAATTTACTTAGCTTTTAATATAATTTCACACCTGCCTGACAGAAAGCGGGAAACTGAAGCCAGAGACTATGGTAGATCTTGTAATCCCAGCATTTGGGAGGCTGAGGCAGGAGGATCACAAATTGGAGGCAAACCTGGGCCACACAGTGAATTTAAGGCCAGACTGACCTATATATCAAAACTGTTTCAAAAACTAAAGCAAGGGGTTGGGAAGATGGCTCAATGTAAGCACTTCCTGGTAAGTGCAAGGGCCTGAGTTCAATCCCCAGTTCTGCCAAAACAAACAAAAAAACCCCCAACCAAATCAAATCCACATGACCCATTTTTACCATTTATTCTATAGTTTTAACATTTCTCTGTAGGGTAATTAAAACAGTGCATATTACTTTAAGTGGAGAAAATTTCCAGTGTCTAGTTGGGAAATGACTGCCAAAATTAACAGTTCAGAGGGGGGGACAGCACAAGCACATATCGGAAGGGAAGAGAAGGTTCCTATTATGCCAATTCAAACTGCAACAGACTGGGAATACGTACCTTAACCGTACCATCATCACTGCCTGTGCAGACAAGCTGGGGACCCCTCCTGGCTGGATAACAGGAATTTACAAAGGAAGTATGTCCCTTCAGCCTTTTAACCCTCTCGCCTGTTTCACTATCCCATACTGCCACAGTTTTATCTGTGGATGCGGAGAAGAGCATACTAGAAGAGAAGAGGGAAAACAGAAGAAATAAGTGAAGACAACAATGATCCACCTGCCCAAATGCGCCAAATTCTTCCAGACCACTGAATGGCTATACTCTGCCAATGTGAAACATAATGCTAGAATGCCTTACTTACATGTGGAAATCTTACACTGGCCTAGTCTCAGGGTTTTTGTTTTGTTTTAGGGAAAGAAAGGGTCTTGCCTCATACTTTAATGCAGCAGTTTTCTCAATTTTTTCCTCATTTGTGATAGAGAACACATTAGATATTCCCTGATGATTTAATCATTCCCTGCTGCCACAGAAGTAAAGACTGCCATTATTCTGGATTCAAAAGTTGAGTAACTCAGTCCTTGCTCTACAAATCAAAGTTTTTATTTTATTTCTGAGGATAAGTTCTATTTAATTTCTTGACTTTTATTATTATTTATTTTCTTTTTTCTGGGTACTAGGAATTAAATTCATGACATACTTGTCAGGCAGGTGCTGTGCCGCTGAGCCATATCCCCAACCCTATGATGCTTTTTTTTGGGTCTTTTTAAAGACAGGATCTTACAGCAGTTTAGGCTGGCTTTGAGCTCACTTTGTAACCAGGCTGATCTCAAACTTGTAATGACCTTCCTGCCTCAGCATCCTGAGAGCTGGGATTACAGAGGCATGCCACCATGCCCTGCGTCTATAATGCTTTTTAAAATAATTATGCACAGGGGCAAAGAAGATAGCTCAGTACTTTAAGCACCTGCCTAGTAAGCAAAAGGTCTTGAGTTCGATCTCTAGACCTAAAATATTTATATAATTATGTAATAATTATGCACAGGTATTAGGGAGAGGTATAAAAATCAGACAAGTACAATGCTTTACTTAAAAAGTATAAAATACTATGTATCAGTTGATCAAACACCTTAAGATTTTATTTTATTTTTATTATTTTTTTTTTTTTGGCAGAACTGGGGATTGAACTCAGGCCCGTGAGCTTGCCAAGGAAGTGCTTATTCCACTGAGCCATCTCCCTGGCCCCACCTTAAAGATTTTAAATGTCAGAAATACAAAATAATCATCCAGGCACAGGAATGCATACCTATAACATCAGCACTAGCACTAGAGGCTGAGGCCTATATTCAAGTCTGGCCTGGGCTAATAGTAAGCAATGAGACCCCGACCCCTACCTCCAAGGAAAACGATATTCATCAGGACCATTTATTTTCATTAAAAATGATTTTAGTTTACTTCATATAACCATATTTCTCTATGATCTAAAGAAAATATACCAGCAGGTAAGATTATATAGTCTTAACAAGTAAGTCAACACTAACCAATCTTGAGAGTAGGGTATGGTGATATATGTCTGTAATCTCAGCATTTGGGAGGCTGACGCAGAGAATCCTGTGAATTTGCAGCCAGCCTGGACTATAGCAGGACCATGTCTCAAAAACCAATCAATCCACCCATCTTAGGGTCTTCACACTAAGCTACATTCCTAGCCATTTTTATTTTGAGACAGTGTTTTTTTTGTTCGATCACTAAGTTATCTAAGCTGGGTTCTGAAGTGTCATCCTCCTGCCTTAGCCTCTTAGACTGTGCCTCCGGTGAACCTGGCTTATCTGTTTTTGGTTTCTCAGAATATTATTATTTCTATAATAAAAACAGCTACATATAAAACATTACATTTTCTGTCTTACTGGGAAAACCAAATTTGTCTGAAATACTGTTAGAAAACAGCAACAATATATTTATAATTGCTTATGTACACCTCACTGGAAGTTACAGTAAGAGTGAGAATAAAACAGCTACCACAAATGTAGCGGTTTGTGACAAAAAGTTCTGAGAGGGGAAGCTCAAGAAGCAAGGTTAAAAGGGTGCTAAGAAAAATGAGTTGAGAAGCTAGTGTCATGCCACTGTGAACACACTCACCTGCCATCTGTGTTATAGTGGAGCTCCATCACTGCTCCGCTATGTCCTTTCAGTGTGGCATAATTATCACAGTCACCATAGACATTCCACAGCACTGTTAGGGAGACAGGACTTCTGTAAGTACTATAAACTGTGCACACTGGCTGTGCAGAAGTTACTTATGAGTTTATTGGTCAATAGATGTGAAATTATACTTCCTAGAGTACTACTGGTTTTAACAAGTGAACCAATTTTCCTGACACTAAAATACAATTTTCACAATTCTTAAGATTATAAAATATAAATTTTGAAAATTTAATATATATTTTTTAAATTTTAAGAAGTTGGCACCTCCCCTTGTCTCTACCTCTACCTATCTGTCTTGAGTGTGAAAGCAGGCTGCAAAATGACAGATTTACAGAAAACCTAGGAAGTCACAACTTCAAGATCACACAGCAATAACTATATAAGGCTGGTTAAGGAAATACAGTACATGTGAAAACTAACAATTTATTACAGTGAAGATGCATTGCCCATTAATCTCTTCAGAATACTCCGATTTGCTCTGAACACACTTACTGCACTATTTGGGATATTCCAAAGCTATTCTGGAAGTGTGTTTAGTTGTGAGTGTGTTTAGTTGCACTATCACGGCTGCCTTGATGTCCTGAATTGATTCAAAATGCTTAACTTTAATTGCTACTTTGATTTTGGGAAAAAGCCAAAAGTTACAAAGTACCAGACCTAGTGAATAAGGTGAAAGACACATCATGTTTTTATGAGCATCCACTGTACTATTACAACTCATAAAGACATCCATACATGCACATGTATATACACAATTTTTTTCTGCTAACAAAACTATTTCTTGATGGAATTAAATATATCAATAACTAATGCATGTCCTTCAAAGATAGCTAAACCTTGCAGATGATTGGCCACTAGAAATTATAGGTATTATAGGACTAGAACATCCAGATTGCAATAAGCAGTGAAGATGATTATCATCCACTCTGAGCTACTATCATGGCTTGTGTCTAGATGTGCCCCTAAAGCTCATGTGGTCATAGGTGGAGCTTTTCAGGGTTGGCTGGATCTAGAGTATGGGATGTGGGAATCAAGGGTGCATGATTACTAAATTAGACCACTCATTGGTTTGGCATCGTTGTGGATATAGATAACAGCAAAGCCTGCCCTGGGTGTGCTAACCACCCTAAGGGCATGCAGCCTGTAAAGAACAAGGGATGGAAAGAATGCTGCTACTTCTGCTATGGCTCCCTGCTGTTGCTTCTTTGTTACTTTGTAGCCTTCTGCCCACCATAAACTGTTTCTCCTCTGTGATGCCCCTCTACTATGCGGCTTGCCTCGGAGCCAGCGGAGCCAGCTAACTACGAGCAGCAAGCTCTACACATTACAAGCTACAATAAACCTTTCCTCCTTTGACCTTGGGTATCAGGTATTTTGTTTCAGCAATGAGAAAAGTAACCAAGACAAATAGACAGGTAAAGAGCCAAAGAACTCATTGGTTTTCATAATCTGGTGAATGAAATTAAAAAAACATAATCAAATAAAAGAGAACTTTGTTATTTTCTTATTTGTTCTCATGACTATCTAAATTGAACTCTTTCCTATCTTTTAAAATAGTGTTGGGAAGGTCAGGCATGTTGGCACACACCTGTAATCCCAACACTAGGGAAGTTGAGGCAGGACGGTTGTGAATTTGAGACTAGCCTGGGCTATAAAGTGAACCTAAGGTCAGCCTGAGCTGCACACTGAGACTATCTCAAAAAGACAAACAAAACAAAACAAAACAGTGTTAGGGATCAAACACAAGGCCTTGTGCATGCTAGGCAAGCACTGTACAACTGAGCTACACCCTGGCTCATTTTTAAAAAAACCTGATCAGTATTTGACAGAGGGTAAAACTTGTCTAGCTGGGCATGGGTACTATCCCAGCTACTCAGAGGCTGAGGTAAGAGGATTGCCAAGCTCAAATCTAGCCTGGGGAACTTAGTGAAACAATTTCAAAACAAAAAAACAAAAGGGCTGAGGATGTAGCTCAAGGTACAGTACCCATGTTTCTTCTCCAGTACTGAAAACCAAAATCAAAACAACACAACTATATCTTACATATCAGTCGGTCAAATCCTGCAGATGCTAAAGTGGAGCCATTGGGGTGAAACTTGCAGCAATACACTTCTCCTTCATGTCCTGAGAGCAGCATGATTGGGGCTTGAAGGGAGGAACATCTTGGAGGTCCCTAAACAAAACAGAAATATGAAGTAGCCACTGTATACAAATGAAAAAGGTTGCAAAACTAGGGGGTGGGGAGTAGAAGGAAGATGAGGCAAACAGTGGTTGAGTGGATTTTATCTAATTTAGAGAACGGCAGCTCAGCTCAAATATCTATCTCCAAACTGATACCCTTCCAGTATTAATAGTTTCTACCTGTTATACTGAGTTTCCTCCTCTCCTATTTGGCTCTGGTCCCACAATCAGTTCTTGATTGCTCAAACATGTTAAACCCATTTTTGCCTTAGGACCTTTACCCATGAAATTGTCTCTGATGAGAATCTCTTCTAGATTTGGCTTTCAGGTATTTTCTCTTTAGAAAGTCTGGTCATGTAAACTCAAAAAACATGCCACATTTCTATCTGTATTCTGTTAATTTCACTGTATTCCTTCATAGCACTGAGCACTACCTGAAATGACCTTCCTCATATAATTCTTTATATATCTTGTCATTTTCCCAGAGAAATTAAGCTCTGAGTGCTGGGGACCCTATCTGTGCCATTCAACTCTGTCTCCAGTTCATTTAATGAATTACCGAACTGGGCTTCCCAATAACCCTGCAGGATTCAGATTATTAAGCAAAGTAGTTTTTTTATTTTTTTATTTTTTTATTTTTATTTTTATTTATTTTTTGTCTTTTTGAGACAGGGTCTTACTATGTAGTTCAGACTGGCCTTAAGCTCACTTTGTAGCTCAGGCTGGTCTTGAACTCACAACAATCCTCCTGCCTCAGCCTCCCGAGTGCTGGGATTACAGGCCTGCGCCACCACGCCCGGCTGCAAAGTAGTTTTAATTATGGTCTTGGACATTAAACCTAGGATTGGTAGTTGACCTAAACCTCGGTTGATATTCTTTTTTCTTTTTTGTGGTACCAGGAATTGAACTCAGGCCCTTGCCCTTGCCAGGCAGGTACTCCCTGGCCCTGGGTTGATATTCTTACTTGCCAAATAGGAAGAAGTACATTACCCAAGAATCCTCAATCTCTTTGTTTCCAGTATATTTATTCTTTTAACACATTTGTGACAAGCAGCATTCTAGACACCAGGGAAAGTAATACTAAACAAAACAATAATGGGGCCGGGGAGATAGCTCAGTAGAATAAGTACTTGCCTGGCAAGGGCAGAGGCCTGAGTTCAATCCTTAGTCCCACCAAAACAAAACAAAACAAAACAAAACAAAACAAAACAACAATAATGAAGCTTGTATTCTAGAGGGAAAGGGGAGGGGAGAAGGAAGAGGGAAGGAGAGGTAATAAGAAAAAAAGAGAAAAAAAAAGACATGAGACATAGATGATGGTATATACTTTGGAGAAAAACAGACCAGAAATGAGAGTTCCAGAGCATAAGATGCTACAATTTAAAATAGGGTGGTAAAGAAAGACTTTGCAAAAAAAAAAAGGTGATATCTGAACAAAGACTTGAAGGAGTGGAGTGTATAAATCACGTGGACATTTGAGCATTCCAGGAGAGGGGGCAACAAATGCAAAGGCTATTAGAAAATGTAAATCAGCATGACTAGAGCATTGTAAGCAATGGAAAATTGGCAGAGCAGAAATGTAACTGATGATAAAAAATCTTTATTTTTACTCCAAATGAAAAGGAAAGCTATTGTGAAGTTTGTAGCAGAGGAGAAAGTCAACTAATGTTTAGAAGGATTCTATCAGTGCTGACTAGACTGGTAAAGGATTGTCGACAGGTCAAAAAATGGAAAGTAAAGCCCCTCTGGCAATAAAATCTTATTGGCATTAATGCAAACACCTTTATTTGAAAATAGCAATATTTTGGGCTCAAGCAATCATCTTGCCTCAGCTTCTTCAGTAGTGTGCCATACCACCTGGCTCATTCAGATAGTCGGAAGACGATGCTTGTTGGATTTGCTGACAGGATGGTTGAGCTGAGAGGGGGTACATATGTACTTCCTAATCTGAGCCTAACAGCATAGCAGAAATTGTAACTACTATGCCTATTTTATGAGCAATGCAATTAGAATTTGTTTTTTCACCTGCAAAATGAGAAAAGAATAGTTGCTACATTTTTTTTGGCAGAACCGGGGATTGAACTCAGGCCCTTGCACTTGCCAGGGAAGCACTTATTCCACTGAGCCATCTCCCTGGCTCATGCTACATTTTATTTTATTTTATTTTATTTTATTTTTTTGTCTTTTTGAGACAGGGTCTCACTATGCAGCTCAGGCTGGCCTTAAGCTCACTTTGTAGCTCAGGCTGGTCTCGAACTCACAACAATCCTCCTGCCTCAGCCTCCCGAGTGCTGGGATTACAGGCATGCGCCACCACGCCCGGCATGCTACATTTTAGACTGTTATCAAGATCAATGATTTCATAAACAGTACAGTACAAGTCAATGAAGTCATTATTCAGTTTATTTATACACATACCGTGAAATAAAGGGAAAAGCAACTTGCCCAACGTCCCAAAGAGGGCTCATTTCACTTATTCCTTTCCTTGCTGATTCATTCGTCCAATCCAGAAACTTTTCAGTGTTTACCTGTGCTGCATTCCTGCAAGATTTAGGATGCGGAAGCCTGGATCTTGGTTTTGAGCCCAAGGTTTTGGACTAATTTTAACGTTATCTCACAGGGCAGTCAAAAGGGTGCAAACAGGCATCCAACAGGGAAGCAAAAAATGAGGTACTGCAAGATACTGGTAGCTTTCATAACGTTTGAGCGCTTTAACTTCTGGTACATTCTCATTCCGCCCGCGCACTGCGGGCGGAGATCAGAGACAGGGAGATGAGTTCAGGCCTAACAGCGCCTGCTTCTTCACTTACCGCTTGCAGCAAAGCTCCCGGGGCCGCCTGCTGCTGCCCTGCTCCGGGGCCCGAGCCTGCCGCTCCCAGCTGCAACTCATGACGCTGCCGCTTGACTGGAACCAGTGGCAACTCCGGGCCCTTGCGCTTCGGCTGCTCTATCATGGCGGAAAACGCTCCCCTCAGTGCCGCCACAGACCGCGCGGACAGCCCTTGGCGCCTAGCGATTGGCTGCGACTGAGCTCTTCCTCCAGAGCTTCCGGCTTGGAGAATCCAATCGATTTCCAAGATTTCCTCTGCCCCGCCCTCCGACGGTCTCTTGTTATTGGCTTTATCTTTATGACATTATGGAAATGAGACTCCAGGATTGGCGAACGAAGCTGGCGTCCCTCCTCGGCGCGCTGTGTCTTGTGGGCTGGCCAGGCGCTGACTGGGTTTGGCGTTTCGGGCAAGGCAGCGGCTCCGAGACTCAGAGCTGACGCCGAGTAAGTTAGAGGGCTGGCTGGGGTGGGCGGGCTGCTCGTAGGAGGCGACCTCGTGCGGCCTGAGCCCGCAGTTCTCATCGAAAGTCCTAATAGCAAGGGGCGGAAGGCGGCCTCCGAGTTTCCGACTGGGTGAGTCCCTTTGTGAGCAGGAGCAGAGCTCTGGGGTCTCTGGCAGCGAGACTCGGGTCCCACAGCGGCTGGCCCTTGATGACTGACCTTTTTGTGTCTACCCTGTGGCCAGCGTTCCCCAGCAGAAAGGCCTATTTTCTAACCTCTTTCCGTGCCCGGTTTAGCTGAGGAGGCCGACTTGTTACTGCTTGTGATTGTGTAGTCTTTTTTTTTTTTTTTTTTTAAGGGCCTTATCTATGGGGGCGGGGGAGGGAGGAACGGACGTCGACGGTGATGCAGGAAATGATTACATCCAGTTTCTTTGAAAAATTTGGGATTCATACCTGTGAACTAGGCCTCCTCGATTATTCAACTGATGTTTCTTGTGCAGAGCGTTGGCGGATACATTTTATGAACCAAACGTGGTCCCTAATTTTAAGGGATTGGAGTCTGTTGGGGGGACGACTAGATATTAAACGGTGATCCCACTACTAACGGGAACTGCTACCCAGGAGAGGTGCTTGATGCGATGGGTACTTGAAACGGCAGGAAGATTTTGATATCTGATGGGATAATTCTAATGAGGTGAGCATTCCATACAGAATAGCAGGAGTGCAGGTCCCATATCGGTTGGGAAGTAAATGACTAACAGCACAAAGAGCCAGTGTGGCTGGTAAAGAGAATGGGGCCTGTGCGTAGTTTTCCTTTCCCTGGGGAGTGGGATGTAGAGGAGGTAGTGTGATCCCTCCTGCTTAACATGGAATGAGGGGAGCCTTGGTGGATGCAGAAGAATCACTTAGGAGGGTATGCAATCATCCTAGTCAGAGATGTCAACAAGAACTGAGTGGTGAAACACAGAGAATTAGATTCTAGAGACATGTAGGTGGTAAGATGGGTAGGAATTGGTGATTGGATTCAGGAAGTGGAAGAGAAGAATTAAAGTTGGCTCCTAGGTTTTTGGCTTATATAGTTCGAATAAATGTTGATACTCTTCATTGAGATAGAGAACATTAGAAGATGACAGGAAACTACTTTTTAATTTTTGTTGGCAGAACTGGGGATTGAACTCAGGCCCTTGTGCTTGCCAGGGAAGCGCTGAAACTACTTTTTCTTTGTGAATGATAACATTAAGGAGGAGTTTGAGATGTGCTTCTGGGGCTTGGAAGACAGATTAGTGTTGGAAATATAATTTGGGGGATAATTTACAAATATGTATGGTTTTTTTTTTTTTTTTTTTGGTGGAACCAGGGATTGAACTCAGGCTCTTGCACTTGCCGGGGAAGTGCTTATTCCACTGAGCCATCTCCCTGGCCCCCATATGTGGTAATTTAATCACAAGTCTGGATAAGGTCAGTTAAGATAAACCTTGAATAGTACCAATATTTAATGGGGGAGATGAGATGAGTGAACCTACAAGAGAAACAGAAGGAATAGAGACGAGAGTAATGTCTTGGAAGTGAAGGAATGATCAGGTAGGAACAAAACTTTTAGAATTTATGTAATGAGGATTGAAAAATACCTGTTGGTTTTATCATTATGGAGTTACTGGTAACCTTAGCAAGAGTATTTTGTTGATGTGAAGGGCTGAAAAATAAGACGGAGGAAGGGTTCAGGCAATGAAATGGAAGCAGTGAATCTAAACCGTGTGTGTGTGTGTGTGTGTGTGTGTGTGTGTGTACACGTGTGCCACAGTGTTGAGGATTGAGCCAGGGCTTGCATTTGGTGCTATGTCCCCATCACTTGAAAAACAATTTTTTTTTTTTTTAATTTTAGCAAGACAAGATCTTGCTAAGTTGCACAGGCTGCTCTTGAATTTATGATCCTCCTACTTCAGCCTCCCTGAGTGCTAGGCATTGGAAATTTTAGGAAGAAGGATATATTTATGTGCAAAGCAAGAGAGTATGATTAAAAAATTTTTAACAGTCTAGAAAGGGGGGGAGAATGCTCATAAATATGATTTGAATTCTACCTCCACTATTCTTAGCTTTTATTTTTTATTTATTTTATTTTTTTTCTGTCTATGCAGTTCAGGCTGGCCTTAAACTCACTTTATAGCTCAGGCTGGTCTTGAACTCACAACAATCCTCCTGCCTCAGCCTCCTGAGTGCTGGGATTACAGGCCTGCACCACCACTCCTGGCTCTATTCTTAGCTTTTAATCTTGGGCAATTAACTTAGTTTTTCTTTTTTATTAGCTTTGCTTTTCTTATTTTTTAATGTATTTAGTAGAAGGGTTACAGGGTCTCACTGTAGGACTCACAGTGATCCTCCTGTTTTCAGCCTCCCAAGTGCTGGGATTATAAGTGTGTACCACCACGCCCAGGCTCTGTCACTGTCTCTTCAAGCCTCAGGGGTGGGGCTGATACGGTATGTAGGCCAGGGATGGAATTCTGGTCCCTGTGCTTGCCTAAGCAGGCGCTTTAGTCCACTGAGCTATCTAGCTGGCCTTAATTAGTTTTTTGTGCCTCCTTTTTTAAAATGACAGTGATAAAGTTGCATGTGATGGTGCGTGCCTGGAATCCCAGCAACTGAGGTTTGGCAGGAGGACCGCCAGAAGTTTGAAGCTAATCTCAATTAAATAATGAGACCCTGTCTCACCAGAAAAAGCCAGTGATAGTTACCTATCTTGTAGGACGATCAAGCAAAGAAGTAAATTAGTTAAGACAGATAAAACATTTAGATAAATGCATGGTAGATGAGACAGACATAGGTTTAATGATGTCCAGAATTCCCTTCAGCTTTTACTTTCTTGATGCTAGGGATCAAACCCAGGGACTTATGCAGGGTAGGGAAGCATATTACCTATGAGCTACATATCTAACCCTCAGCTTTTACCTTCTGTTAATCTTTTGTGTGTTTTCCTGAAGTCTTGCTCTTCTTCCTGTTTCCTATATCTGGCTTTTTCTCAACAGGTCCATGATTAGAGTTAGAAGAAGGAACGGTACTTCTCTAATTCGCTGGGATGGAGGAAATTGGATGTGTTAGTCACTGTGTTGTCCCTGGCACACAGCATCTGATACCCACAACTCAGAAAATGAAAAGGGCTATTTTGGCCCACAGTTTATAGAGGTTTCAGTTGATAGTAAGCTGGGTGCAAGGCACTTGTTTATTTATTTATTTATTTGTATTTTAACTTGAAGAGTGAAAAATAGAAGCAAAAACAAAGAGAAAAAAATGACATAAACAGGGTAACATACAATGGTACATATGTTACAGATTTTCAAAACATAAATGGCTAATTATATATACATATATATATATATATATATATATTTTTTTTTTTTTTTTTGAGACAGGGTCTCACTGCAGTAGTTCATGCTGGCCTTAAGCTCACTTTGCAGGGCCAGGGAGATGGCTCAGTGGAATAAGTGCTTCCCTGGCAAGTGCGAGGATGTGAGTTCAATCCCCAGTTCCGCCAAAAAACAAAACAAAGCTCACTTTGCAGCTCAGCTGCTCTCAAACTCACCAACACTGCCCCAGCCTCCCGAGTGCTGGGATTACAGGCCTGCGCCACCATGCCTGGCTTATATTTAAAAAAAAAAAAATCTAACACAGATCAGCAGTCCGTAATAGAAGCGGGTTATCCACAGAAGTTGTTAACTTGAGCTATTCACAACTCATTATATTAGTATGACTTTACTTTATATACCTCCATTTTTATACTTTTATGCTGGATGGTTAAGACCAAGTTAAAGCAAGACATATATAACAAAAAATGTAACTTTTGTATCAGATAAGGTCAGTCAGGTACCCTCAGGGTTTATCCTGTAACCCTGTACCGCTCTTTGTAGATCCCTTGTTAGTGTCAGCCTTGTGGATAACTCATGGCCATTGCTTGACCAATTTACTCTCTGTGGGAGCCTGAGAGAAAGTGTTCTCTCCATGTGACTCTCCTTAGGCACACTATAGATCATTAATCACATTCCTCTGTGGCTGCATAATCTCCTTGATCAGAAAATTTGGGGCACTACGAAGTTACATGATGTTACAGTACAAATTCTCCTATGTCCTGAGTCTTTACTGACCTGGTGCAAGTCACTTGTGCTTGGCAAAGGAAGCTTGCTTATAATATGGCATTTGGCAAACAGAGTGAACTCAAGGGAGGAGACAGGGAAATACACCCATCCGGGCTGCGCCACAGTGACCCATCTGCAAGGAGCCTTCATCTCCCAAATCACGTTTAGCTATAAACTTATTACTACTGATCTACTGATGAGTACAATTTTCCATTGATTTAGTCACCTCCCCAAAGTCACTCCCCAAAGGTCAGTGCATGAAGCCTGGGGGAATATCCAGCTATGAACCATTACATTAGGTCGCCAACTGGTTTTTTTTTTTTTTTTTTTTTTTTTTTTTTTTTTTTTTTTTTTTTTTTTTTTTTTTTTTTTTTTTTTTTTTTTTTTTTTTTTGTCTTTTTGAGACAGGGTCTCACTATGCAGTTCAGGCTGGCCTTAAGCTGGTCTCGAACTCACAACAATCCTCCTGCCTCAGCCTCCCTAGTGCTGGGATTACAGGCATGCGCCACCATGCCTGGCTATTCTGTTTCCTGTCTATCATTTTGCTCTTTTTTTTTTGGCAGAACTGGGGATTGAACTCAGGCCTTTGTGCTTGCCAGGGAAGCGCTTATTCTACTGAGCCAACTCCCAAGCCCCCTAAAGAAAGTCTTTATCCTTTCTTTTTTTTTTTTTTGGCAGAACCAGGAATTGAACTCAGGCCCTTGCACTTGACAGGGAAGTGCTTATTCCACTGAGCCATCTTCCTGGTCCCTCCAACTGGTATTTTATTGTCTCCCATTTGCGACCTATCCAAGATTACATGAGACCCAGTTCCTCTTTATATCATTTATTTATTTATTTATTTAATTTATTTTTTTGTCTTTTTGAGACAGGGTCTCACTATGCAGTTCAGGCTGGCCTTAAGCTCACTTTGTAGCTCAGGCTGGTCTCGAACTCACAACAATCCTCCTGCCTCAGCCTCCCGAGTGCTGGGATTACAGGCATGCGCCACCATGCCTGGCTTATGCCAAATTTGACTCTGCCATTGCTCACTTTTTGTTTGAGCTCCAGAAACTTTGGCTTTCTCATTAGTATAATGCAAGAATAATAATACAAGGTACATACTGAGAGTTTTGAGGATAATTGATGTATTGCAGGTCTGTCCACTGCTTAGCACAGTTCCTAGACATAGTAAGTGCTTGATGAATGTTTCTTTTCAAAATTTTTTATTATTAATTTTTTGGAAGGTTTTACAGTTTATTGAATCCTGTCTTGAAAAAAGGTGCAGTCACTGCAGAATCTCTTTTTCAGCTTGTTTGTTTGTCTGTCTGTCTTGGCAGATGGGGGATTGAACGCAGGCCTTTGTGCTTGCCAGGAAAGCACTTATTCCACTGAGCCATCTCTCTGGCCCCTCTGGCTATTGCCAGCACCAGTGTTAGCCTTTGCAGTGCCCTTGACCTTCTCCATTCTGTTCTTGCGTACCTTCTGCTGCTTTCTTGAGGTCTTTTTCTTCTCATACAGGCCATGTCCTGCAAGTCTATGTTTGTGCTCATTTTTCTTCACATAATCCAGGGAATCATAAATCATACCAAAGCCAGTTGTCTTGCTACCACTAAAATGGGTTCTGACTCCAAACACAAAAATGACATCTAGTGGTCTTGTACATTTTGGTGAGTTTTCCCCGAATTTCTGTCTTAGGTACTGTTGCTTTCCCAAGGGTGAAGGATTACAGTGACCATTTGTTTCCTTTGAAAAAGTCAGTTGGTTGTGAACTTCAGGGCTCAGATACTGTTTGTGTCATTCATGATGGCAATGGATCCTCAGACAGTCAGGGAGAAAAAAGCTATAATATATCTCAATAATATTTCAATATGTCATTCAGGCTGGCCTTGACTCAGTGTGTAGCTCACAGTGGTCTTGAATTTGTGACAGTCTTCCTGCCTCAGCCTCCCAAGTGCTGGGATTACAGGCATTCATCACCACATTCAGGTAATGTTATGTTATTTTATTTTGAAGGAAAATATGCACTTCCTTTCTCCTCAGTGTGGCAATAAATGGGCTAGGTGTGTTGATACCTCTAAACTACTCAGGAGGCTGAAGTGAGGGACTTCAAGAGTCCAGCCTGAGCCGGGCGTGGTGGCACATGCCTGTAATCCCAGCACTCGGGAGGCTGAGACAGGAGGATTGTTGCAAGTTCGAGACCAGCCTGAGCTACAAAGTGAGCTCGAGGCCATCCTGAACTGCATAGTGAGACAGACAAAAAAAAAAAAAAAAAAAAAAAGAGTCCAGCCTGGGCAACATTTTTTGAGATAAGATTCTAATCTCAAAAAACAATGCAACTGAACATGGTAGCACTAGTAATCCCAGCACTTGGAAGTCTGAAACAGCAGGTTTGCCATGAATTCAAGGCCAGCCTGACCTACATAATGAGACTATGTCTTAAAAAACAAAAACCAGCCAACAAGTCTAATGGCCTTGGGTAAGTGAAGATGAAATTAAGATTGCGGGCTGGCAAGATAGCTCAGCGGTCTAAAGCGCCTCTCAGGGACCGCAGTTCGAGCCCCAGCACCACATCCCATGCCAGCCCCTCCCCCCAGGGCGGGCTGAGCTGACCCCCTCCCCCGCAAAAAAAGAATCCGTGATGTGTAGCGAGACACTGTAATAAATAAATGAATTAAAAAAAAAAAAAAAAAGAAAGAAAGTAAGTAAGATTGCTCAAACTCCCCAGAAGTGGAATGACCAGAGATTAGGAGAAAAGTTTTGTGTTTGTTGTTCAGTCCAGTTCAGTTACGCTGTATAGCCGTGGACTATTTCGCACATTTGTTTCTTCTTTAATTCAGATCTCTCTAACTGCTGCTTACTCCTTTGTGACAGGAGAGATGGAGGAGCCATAGAACATAAGGATGAATTCAGGAAGGCCTGAGACCATGGAAAACTTGCCTGATCTCTACACTATTTTCCAAGGAGAGGTATGTTGTTATTTTTTTTTCTTTTGCACTTCGAAAGCTTCCCATTTACAGTGTGTTAAGAATAGACTCTGGGTGAAAAGCAGCTGAGTTTGATGTTCCACTTGAGACTCTGGAGCATTGCAGCTTAAGTGGGAAGGCATAGTAGAGCATCTGGCTACTGCGTGTATTTCCCCTAAGGTGACTTCCTTGAGCTGCATATGACATCTTCGTCTGAATACCTCACACCATCTCTAATTTGTTTTTAATGGAATTTTAGTTTAGTTTTTCCTCTAAGCTGTTTCTCTTTTAGTCTTTTCCATCTTAGCAATGAGACTGCTATCTTTTCAGGTGCCCGAGTGGGATCTTGGTGTTATTCTTGATTTCACCTTGTGATTTGGTCATGATTTTCCCTCCTCTCTACTTTGTGCACAAGTCTTACTGATGTCTCCAGTTTGTGCGCTTCTTTACCCCCTTGGCACACCATTAATTCAAGTTCTTCGTATCTTGCTTCTGTTATCAGCGTGCTCCAGTCTGTTGCTCCCATTGCTGCCAGAATGGCATTGTAAAAACAGATTGGAAATCAAAGTCAAGATGCCCACAGATTTGGTGTCTGGTGAGAACTACCATCTGCCTCCATGGGGCTGCCTTGAGGCTAGGTCTTCCAGAAGTGACAGATGTTGTGTCCTCATGTGGCAGAAGGGGCAAATCTGTCACCAAGTGTAGAAGGCACCAGTCCAGTCACTAGGCCTAATCACTTCTCAAAAAGCCCCTCTTCTTACATCTGTTGCATTGGGAATTAAATTTCAGTTGTGAATTTTGAAGGAAATGGAGCCATTGAAACCATCTTGAGAATGAGATTGATGCTGCTATAAGAGGAGGCTTCAGAGAGTTGTTTGAGCCCTCTGTCTCTTTTTGTGAGGAGGACCTGGCATATTTGTCTGTTTTGAAGAGTGTAGCAACAAATTGACATCTTGGAAACAGAGAATAAACTGTTAGTAGACACCAGGTCTGCTGGTGCCTTGATCTTGAACTTCCCAGTCTCTAGAAGTATGAAAACTAAATTTCTATTACAAATCACCCAGCGTGTGTTATTTTGTTATAGCAGCAGGAAGAGACTGCTCTAAATACCTACTTTCCTACTAATTTTTCATCTTTTAAGTCTCAACTGTAATGTCTCCTCAGAGATCTTTTATTTAGGAGTAAATGGTTCAACGTGTGTTTAGCTGTGTACTTAGTTAGTGTCTCTCTTCCCCATAAGACACTAAGCTCCATGAGCACAGAGTTCTCTTTCATCAAACCTAGAGCCTTGCACATGTTGGTTAATCACTCTGTCACTGAGCTACATTGCCTGCTAGATGTCTATTTTGATGACTGAGTGAATGCTTTTGGGGAAAGGTATTGTATTTATTTAGAGAGCCAAAGCTTTGGAACAGCTCTTTCATATACTAGTGCGTGATCCTTGAGACTGTCACTTAATCTCTTTGAGCCTCAGTTTCGTCGTTTGTTAAATGGAGATAATTACTTGTAAAGGATTACTGTGATGGTTATGTGGGATATCATCTATAAAAATGATGAAGGGTGAGGCTGGGGAGATGGCTTAGTGGAAGAAGTGCTTCCCTGGCAAGCACAAGGGCCTGACTTCAATCCCCGGTTCCACCAAAAATAAATAAATAAAAATGATAAAGCAATTCATTACCCATGTCTTCTCTGCTTGAAGTCAAAGTAAAGCTTCTAAGTGGTTTTATTGACTTATGAATACCTGTAATGTTTTAACCAAGTTGTTTTTCTGCACCCCACACCCTTTCTGTACTGATGACTGAATTCAGGGGACGGTGGTGAATTGATAGCAAGATGCTCTGCCGAAGGAGGCTGTTTGTATCATTGAGAGTTCTGAAAAACATTCACCATCACTAAATGCAGGGTGTTCCACACTGAGCTACATCCCCTGCCCCTTAAATTTTAAGGCAGGGCCTTGCTAAGTTGCTCAGACTGGACTAAAACTTACAGTTTTCCTGCCTTAACTGCAGGCATTTATACTTGCTTTATGGCAGATTGCCTTTAATAATGTGAGGTTTTTGAGGATATTCATTGTAGCTGTCAGTCAATTATAGATAATTATGGCTTTTGACTTCTGGTAATAGATCCTTCTGATAATGTAACAGTTAAGCTCCAAAGGATAATAACATTGTAACAAAAGCAAATAACTCCACTCTTAAGTCTTTTTTTTTTTTAAGGTCTCTGGTATCCCCAATGGTTAGTGAGGCATCAGAAAAAAAACAGTAACACTGGCAGTAAAGTTGATTTTTCTGATTAAGGGGTGCTTACCAGTTGGGTGCTGCACAAAGGAAGGAGTGCTGTGCTCTTTATAAACAGACTCAGAGTTTTAGGAAAGTGGCTCCCAACCTGCAGATTTTTTTTTGTCTGAGAAGGAGTTGAAGTGCTATAGTTTTATATGTTGCTATGAAGGAAGGATAAACTGGGGAAATATTCAGAGAGAACATTACAGTTCCCCACTTCAATTTAAATTTTTTTTTTTAAATAAAAAACCAAGTAGCTCAACAGATTAAAATGCCTGCAAGCAGGCACAGGAGTGGCAGTTTCAATCCCCAGGCCTGCCTTGCTGGCCCCGACCCTGGGTCATGCTGAGATGGCAATTGAGACATGATTTCAAAATTACTTTTTTTTTTTTTTTTGGAAGAACCAGGGATTGAACTCAGGTCCTTGTGCTTGCCAGGCAAGCATTTATTCTACTAAGCTATCTCCCCGGCCCCTCAACATTATTTTTAAAAATTTTTTTAAAAATTCATTTATTTATTACAGTGTCTCGCTACACATCACGGATTCTTTTTTTGCGGGGGGGGGGGGTCAGCTCAGCCCGCCCTGGGAGGAGGGGCTGGCATGGCATGTGGTGCTGGGACTCGAACCGCAGTCCCTGAGAGGCGCTTTAGACCGCTGAGCTATCTTGCCAGACTATTTTTTAACTTCATGTTTACCAAGAACTTTATAGAACTTGCTGTTCTAGGAGCATGTTTGGGGGATGCCGTAGATTTGAGTTGAAATTAGGAAAAGAGAAATTTCATAAGTTAGAAGAAACACTTTCAGAATATTCATTCAGTGGACACTTAATGAGTCCTTGAGTCACTGAATCACATAGCAAGTTTAAAAGGATGAGCATATATATTCCAATTGAAAAACTGTTGTATGTTAGTTCTTCTCTGTTAGTGAATTAAACTAGGGATTAAACTCAGGCCCTTACACTTGCCAGGGAAGTGCTTATTCCACTGAGCCATCTCCCCAGACCCACGAACAGACCTTTTTAAGCTCTGCTGGGCCCAAGATTTTTTTTAGACCATGGTGGTTCTATGTGTGTAACCTAGAATTTAGAATCCCTTTTTTGCCCTCACATTTTTGTTCTCAGCAAAACTTGTTCTAAGGTTTTTTTCACTCTTAAAAAAAAAATACCTGTTGCTGGATGCGGTGGTGCACACCTGTAATCCCAGCACTCAAGAGGCTGAGACAGGAGGAGGATCACTATGAGTTCAAGGCCAGCCTGGGCTACAAAGAGAGCTCAAGTTCAGCCCAAACAGCATAGCAAAACCTTTTCTCAAAAAAAAAAAAAAAAAAAAAAAAAAAAGATAGATAGATAGATATAGGTAACTTGGTTTTCTGCTTGAGTAGCTGTCTACCTCAATTTATTACATTTTGTGCTCAAAGTCCCATCTATACTTTCCCCCTACATGGCCTTTTATCTTTGGTTATTGCTGAGTCAGTTTCTCAGGACCTTGTTTCTTAAGACCTCAGGGAGTCACCTTTCTGCCATGTTTAGCAGTCATTTTATTTCATCATGTGGGTTAGTCACATGGTTCAGTCATGTTTATCTGCCGCATTCTTTTTCAGCTAACCTCATAGATACCAGGAAATATCCCTTTTATACATAAGAGCTAAATCCTTTGTTTTCAGAAAACATGAGCCTCCTCTTCTCTTCTAAATTAGGTTAGATATTCTCCCTGTTTCTTCTGAGAGTAATTCAGGTAATTTGGGCGCCAGAGGATCTGATCAGAACGAAGGTAACAACCAGTGAAAGTTAACTCAACCAGTTGCAAGTATGCAAAAGTAGAGCTGGAACTGTAGGCAGCTAAATTAGATAGAAATATTATAAGCAGTCAGACAGGGCCAGGCCCTCAAGGGATGGAAGACAAGGTGTCTTTGCAACTCGGGAAGAGACAGACACCAGGAACCAGGGAGGAGGAGTCCATCCTCATCTGATGCAGTGCCTGCCCCTCCCCTGGAGCAAGCTGAGATGGTGATCGAGACTGGGTACTGGGCGTGGTGGTGCACGCCTGTAATCCCAGCACTTGGGATGCTGAAAACAGGAGGATCACTATGAGTCTTATCCGTATAGTGAGACCCTGTAGGCCCCGTACTAAGTATATGGCTTGATTCCCAGAGACTTTTTCTCAAACTCATAATCCTTAAGCCAGCAAATCAATACAGTCTTCTTCAAATGACTTAGAAATTCCATTCAAGACTAGCTCCCTGAAGAGACCCAATATTTCCCAGCCCC
>PVKA01037189.1:0-21201 GCA_004027165.1 Ctenomys sociabilis | reverse complement strand
AAAAGAAGAAGAAGAAAGATGTTCCCACCATTTGGAGAAAGGTGGTGGCACACGAAGCCACTCAAAGAAATTTTTTAAAGTTAAAAATTGTCTCCAGGATTTTTAAAGTTAAAGAAGAAGAAAGTTTCCTGTCTTGTATGCTAGAAAAGCATATATAAAATTAGAGTTATCACTTCCTTTAATATTTTTACTCTTAATCAAACATATTATTTGGGTCTAAAGTTTATTTTCTAGAGCCTAGGGCGATAGCTCATTAGAATAAGCACTGTCCTGGCAGGCACAAGGTCCTGAGTTCAATCCCTAGTACTTTAAAAAAAAGAATTTACTTTCTATAGAGTTTTAAGGTAAAACATTTGACTTCCTTAATGTAAATAGAATATTCTAATTGCTCTTTCTTATTGTAAGTTACATTTTCAAAGAATTTTTTCAACTGAGAATGACAAATCTATTTGTAATGTCTCCTGTTTCTGTGTTTACTTTTATTATATCTTCCTTCTACTCTTTTTGGACTCATTTATTATATGTTGTATTTTTGTTGTTATACCTATTTTTTTATACAAAAACTTGAATCACTGATGTATGTTTCACTTTCCTTATATACATTTAAGAATATAAATTTTCTTTTAGGCATTGAATGAACTCTCTGAAATTTTTGTTAATCTGAAGATACACTTATTTCATCTTTCTACTGATAGACTTTTTGATGACTAAAGCCTTCCAGGTTCGCAGTTATTTCCCTGAGCACCATATAACTGTTTCCACATGTGTTAGCATGCATTTTCTCACTGTCATTTAGGCTATTGTGCTTATTTCTTTGATTCATGGTTACCTAGAATTTCACAGCTTAATTGTAAAGCACTTGGCAATTTTTATAGTTAGCTCTTGTTATGGATTTCTACAGTAATTCTGTTCTGCTTAGAAAGTATATCCTTTGAACCATTGGAAATATTTTAGTTTGCCTTAAGACATAGCATATAGCCAATTTTAGTACACACTATGCATACTTGGATAATACTGCATATCTCTTCATCATTGCATGTAATATTCTATATTGCACACTTTGGCTGTCTCCAGGATTTTTGCCATTACAAGTAATGATCAAATATAAATTTCAATGTATTCATAACTTATTGGCTTAGGATAAATTTTCTATGCTGGTATTATTAGATCGAAGCATTAGAAATATCTTTATGATGTTTCTTCTTATTTAGTATTGTTTGCTACTTTGAAAGATTTTGTTAGTATTTGAAATAGAGCACCACTCTCCAATAGATACGTAATTGGACACATATGTGTCCAATTCATTTCTGCTAAGAGTATGGTCTCATGTTTAAATACTGCATTCTTTCTTTGGTGTGAAAAATGGAAACTGCAAGTGAAAACCAAAATGTATAATACATGTTTGAAAATGGGAAGAAAATGTTCAAATGAGAAAAAAAAAAAAAAGAAGGGGAGAAGGGGAAAAAAGTACGGGAGAAGAAACAAAGAATAAAGGGGAGAAATGGAAGCAAAGCTTTTGTCAATAAAGAAGGGGAATAGGTTGAAAGGAAGACACGAATGGAAAAAAAATAAAAATATGTCATATACTGGTTCAAGTTGCTTATGATGACTGTTATAGCTAAGTGTCTCAGTTACTTTTCTTTCATTGCTAGGACAAAATACCTAACCCCCAAAATGAAGGTAGGAAAGATTTATTTAGCTCACAGTTTGTGGAGGTTTCAGTCCATACTTGGTTTGCTCCGAGGAAGGGTTGCACATGGCAGAGAGCAAGAGCAAAAAGGCAGAAGCAGCAACAGCAGAGAGCAAATCTCCCTTCCTCATATTGCATTCAGTCTTTCTACCCCAGGACCAGTGTAGCACTCACCCATCATCCCAGCATTGAATCAGGAATTAATCACGACCTCTAGAAGCTACTCCATCACTGCATAAAGCTCTGGCGGGGGGGGGGGGGGATGACTAGACACAAACCATGACACTATGTATATCTAAAATCTACCAATAAAAAAAATTGGTGCTCAGTTGAAATATGCTGTGCACCACACACTATTTAACTCAGCATCGAAAATACAAGTGACCTCTTCTTTCTGTAGTTCCAACAAGCCTAGTTAATGCCATGTTAACACTAGTTCTAACAATATGGATCCAGTTCAGTTACTGTGATAAAGTAACTATGAATAATTGCAGAAAGGACATACTTTACTGCTAGAATTTCAGTCCATATATCACTGCACAAACACTAAATGAGAGCCGCTATCAGTCGTTAATCACATCATCTTTTTCATAGTCATCATGTATTAGACACAACATACCCATTGTTCAGGGCAAAGAGATAGGAAGGTGGGTAGTCTTCTGCCAGTGGAAAGAGCAGAGATTTTACAAAAATGGTTCATCTAAAGAAAGAATTTGTCAGCATGAATGAAAGTGTAGCAAAGAAACAAATAGTGATGCTGGAAATGAACATGGGTGTGATTAGAAGGATCCCGGAATGGTACTGACATCAGCACTGTTTAAGAGAGTGAAGTTACACAGCCAGAGAAACCTCACAAGCAAAGCTGTTGGCACAAAAGAGGAACTTTGTTGTTGCAAACAGGACACATGTTCAAGTGGAAGTTACATCTGCAAAACAATTCACCGTGAGGTAAAGCTCAGAGAGAGCTCACAGCACTGACAGAACAAAGGACCAAGTGTGGGAAGTTGACTGGAGACAATTCACCAGGTTTAGGGAAGATGCTGGTCCTACACTGCAAGTTATGCAGCAGCTGGAAGGCAAGCAATTTGCAGACTCTTCCTGAGAAGTTTGTGACAATAAAGAGAAAGCGTTTAACTCTCAGGGATTCTAATAATTGAAATTACGCTAAATAGAATATTAGTCTATTTTTTCATGTCTTCATAAAGTAACAACTGGCAGTAAGAATGTTTCATAATTTCACAAAAATTTTAAACTTTCTGTAACAATCATAATTTCTCCCCATTGATCATTAAAATCACAAGTAAACTGTTATTTCAGCTTACATGGTCATTTCATAGACTTGCACCAACAAGCAAAGCAAGGGCTGCCTGTCCTATGATTTCAACATGTGATGAGTGCAAAGCTTTGAGATAATTACACACTTTTCCCTACTGATACAGGATTCCTGTTCTCTAAAGTCAAAGAATGAATTTTAGAAACAGAGATATAAAAGAAGAATATATTTATTGAGGGAAAGAAAGTTTCTGTCCAAGAGGAAAACAGGAGGGCCAGGGAGTTGGCTCAGTGGAATAAGTGCTTCCCTGGCAAGTGTAAGGGCCTGAGAGAGTAAAACTATGACACAAGGCAGATCCAAGGTGGGAAATCACAACATGGGTATATGGTGGGATGAAAGTATGGTCAACCCATAAGATCATAAGTGTAACTGCTCGAGTGAAATTGATTAAATTGCAGTCAAATGGGGAAAGAAATCAAGTGGCAAGCAAGCGTGCGTACAGAACAGGGGCTTTTTCTGTAGGAGGCTGGGTTAGCGACTCTTCCGGGGTTTTTCAAGGTGATATTTAGAATATCATTCCCTGGAGCCCATCCCTATGGCACTGTGTGGGTGCGTTTGTTTCACCTTTTGTCTTGAGCTCTGACCCACCATGAGGAGACAGCAACATCTGTCTCTCCCACAGCTGCAAGGTATCTCACTTCCCACGCTGGCTCCTGCCAGGGCCTATCCCTGTCTGACCACCTACAATATTTTTAACTCAGCTGCCTACAATTCTGTCTTTGAGATAGTGTCTGTATTTTATATACACAGAGCAGTTCAACACCACCTAACTTTACCTCAAATAAATGCTCCATAGCTACTGGGCTGGGGGATATGGGATTTGGAAACACATACCTTGAATTTCCTTTCTTTTCAAATTAGAGTTGAAAAGAATTAGTAAAGATACAAGTAACTGAAAATAACTGTCTGGAAACTCTCCTGTCCAAACCAATCAAAGTGTGATATGGGAAACAATAAAGAAATATATTTTCTCCCTTTGTGGCAGAAAGCACTGACACACTTCTGCTCCCTCTGGAAGAAAGGCAAGAACATAAGCCTTAAATTGTTCTTATAAACTCTCTGGAATTAGCCTTTGTGGAATAATACGGTAAGAGAAGAAAGAACTAGTCAGTCTTCATAAGAGAATACTGATTACTTAGTGTGTAGGTGAGCTGAAACAGCTTGGCCCATCTTTGCTCAGAGAGATTTATAAGAGCTTTGGGTTAATGCATTACCACTGAAACATCGCACAGGTACTGAGGACTGCTCAGGGGTGAATAATCTGCTTGCAGTTTTGGAAATACTCTTGTAAGTTAGAGGAATCAGCGAATTATTTATGTGATTTTCACCTCAGCCTCCTGCTCTGGGAATTCCCAGTAGCTTAATAGAAATGGCAACAACACCTGCCTGACTATCAGTGTGCAGGCATCTTTCTTCCAAATATTCCCCAAATGATTACTCTGCCTATTGTCCTAATGCCTTAGATTTTTCTTGGGTAAGCAAGATTATAACATTACATTTTTTATCTCAGCTATGTGCAACAATTGATCTATAAATACTTGTATGCAGTTACCATGTGAACTTACAAGTGTGACATGTGTTTATCCACAGACACCCACATGCACTAATACTCATAGTTTTCTGCCAACTTCCTCACTTGATAAGGAATATAGTGATGTAGTCAAAAGCATGCCTCTCCAAGTTCCACAAGAATGAGCTCAACTCTCAATGCTATTACTTAATAGCTGTGCAATCTTGAGTATGTAATATTTTATCATTTTGTGCCTCAGTTTCCTCATCTGGAAATGGGACTAATGACATATGTTTCTCAGAGTTTGTATAGAATTAAATGATGTACTGCCTAGAGAGCGCTTTGTCAATGTCTTCCACATTGTAAATACTAAACTAGGGGCCGTTCTTCTTGATTATTATTTTAATATTATGCTATTATTGCTAGTACAGCTCATGCTTGCAAAGACTTGTTTCCAGGTCCTCTCTCAACAGTGTAACACAAGACCAAGGGAACAGATACTAACTTCAAAAGTGGCATTAAGCAAAATTTCCTGGAACAAAGGGATTCTAACCGTTACCACATATCACTCCAATAAGCCACAGGGTCTTTCAAATGTCCTCTTCACTGTTACATTTTCCAGTAGCTCCTTCAGGGCAAATCCCTCCTGCTTTCTCCAAAAGCCCATCCCGTACCAGCATCTTGTTCACTCCACTGCTCCTTCTGAATCCTGCCCCCTCCCTCTTATTTTCATTTCATTGACTCTTTGGCTCATTGGTACTTTCATACGGCACACTTGAAACAAATGTAATACATTTTTTTACCATCTCTGTCCCCAGCTATCCGGATCCTCAGAAAGAACCAAGAATATCTCCACATAGATACCAAATGTTAATATACACAAACATTTTACACCATTGCATCTTGCTTTTCATTTAAAACTTGGAGACTGTACCACACTGCTACGTAACAAGTTGCCTCATTCTTCTAAGGGCTCAATTGTTTTCCACTGCACTGATGAACAACAATTTAGTTCTCTAATCCCATAAGTGAGGCATGTTCAAAAGCATAGTGAATGTGTAAATCTTCAAAAATTGTATTACAGTAAAAGACACATTGTCATTAATCTTCCTCTAAATATTCTTCCTTCCTTTTAGCACACTTAGGCATCATTCTCCCACTTGCCTTTTTTATGTGTTTGGTACAGGGTCTCACTACACAGCTCAGGCTCGTAGTGATCCTCCTGTGTTCAGCCTCCCCGGCACTGGGATTACAGGCGTGTGCTGCCACACACGTTCTCAGTAGTGGGCTCAGCATGCCCAAGGCAGGGCCAGCAAGGCATGCATACCAGGAATTAAACCCCAGTCTCTGCGCTTGCTTAAGTAGGCACTTAATCCACTGAGCTATCTCGCTGGCCCTTTCTTGTTCCTTTCTAAAGTAGTTCTAGATGTCATTTGTTATGAGTGTCTTTAGTTAGACTGCCATGACTATCATGTCCAGAATAGGTTCAAAACATCTGTCTTTCATGGTCATTTTATTTTTCTTCATGGTTGTTTTGACATTTTGGGAAGAGTCAGAAGTCTCAGGGTGTCAGATCTGGTAAATAAGGTAGATAAAGATGCCACAACATATTGGTTTTTTTTTTTGTTTTGTTTTGTTTTGTTTTTGCAGAACTGGGGATTGAACTCAGGCCCTTGTACTTTTCTGGGAAGTGCTTATTCCATTGAACCATCTCCCCGGCCCTAACATATTGCTTTTATGAGCCTGTCTTTCTACTGAGTGGAGCACAGCAAAAACAGCATTCACTCTTTTTTTTTTTTATCACAGCTCCTAAAGACACAAAACAGGATTTTCTTATACATGCTGATCACACCTGATAAGTAATTAGCAGTATTATTCCTGTTCTACAGAGGGAAAACCCAAGGGTTAGAGAGGTTAAGAAACTTGCTTAAACCAGGAGTAAGGTACTCTTTAACATCAGCACTCTGAGTTGCAGAGGCAGGAGGATCACAAGTTGGCAAACAACCTGGATGACCTAAAAAACCCTGCCTCAAAAAAAAAAAAAAAAGTAAAAAGGGAGCTGAATATGTAGTGAAATATAAAGGCCTGCAGTATAATGTCCCACACTAGAGAGAGAGAGAAAGGGAAAGATGAAAGGAAGGTAGGAAGGAAGGAAGGAAGGAAGGAAGGAAGGAAGGAAGGAAGGAAGGAAGGAAGGAAGGAAGGAAGGAAGGAAGGAAGGGTGGACCTTGCTTGAGTCACAAACTTGGAGCCATGCCAGAATCTGGCATCCTTTGAAGACTGTGCTCTATTCTAAGTTACTTCATAATATTCAATAACCTTTAAGAAGCTCCCAAAGAGCCATTCAGTGCTTGAAGCATGCCAGTCTGGGATTCTACCTTTTAAAGGAATGTCCTACTCTGTTACTTTTTTATGGGTGTTAACAGCAGACATAAACCTCTGGATCTATGACAAAGTTTGTGGCCTAACAGTAAGCACATGCATGCTGTTGGTTTATATCTGTTCCTTGTGTCCCCAGCATATACATGAAGGCCTGGGTGAGTGATGGTACCTTTTCAATAAATACCACTAAACTTGGAAGACCTGCCACTTTTACTGCTTTTACTGCAGCTAAAAGCAAGCCTTATCTTGATCTGTGAAGAATTTATCACCTTAGCCCTCAGGTTTCCTTAGTATACACAGAAGGGTTTCGAGAAAAGACCAGTAAAGGATTCAAATTCCTGCCATATGCAGGAAGAATGTATCACATCTTAGAAGATTGCTTCCCCAACTTGTAGCCAAAGTTCTTCAAACTTCAAACTACAAATACCCGGCTGGAAAGGTAACTCAGCTCTCTCAGCGCCTACCTGGCAGATGCAAGGACCCAGGTTTGAACCCCAGCACACACATCCTGCAGGCCCTGGAACCAGGCATGGGGCACACACCTATAATCCCAGCACTGGGGAGACTGAGACAGGAGGGTCACCATGAGTCTGAGCTATGTAGTGAGTTCCTGGATCAAATAAACAAATAAGATTTTAAAAAATAATAATAAAACAAACTACCAGCACTCAAATTAAAATGATTTATGGCAAAGAAGGAATGATGAAAATTTTTTTCATTTTATTCCACTGAACCATCTTCTTTCCCTCCCCCTCTCCCTCCCCCTCTTTCTCCTCCTCTCCTCCCCTCTCATTCTCCCCTCCCCCTCTCCCTTTCCCTCTCTCCCTCCCACTCTCCTTCCCTCTCCAAAGCTTCCACCCACTCTGCCTATAATCACAAGAAGATTGCTTACAGTACAAACCCAGACAAAGCAGAGTATGTCCCTTTCCAACCTTTTTAATAGTATTCCTGGAATTAAGTCTTGGCGGCTCTTTGGCCTGGGTTGGTCACGCATCTGTCGTCAACCAGTCACTGGGAGCAAGGGAATCCGTGCGCTGCCCCTGCCTAGGAAGGACTAGCTTCCAGAGCCAGAGATGGCATCAGGCCCACTGTAGTCACATAGCCTGAGAATGGCATTTTCCTTCTGGTTAACAGAAAACAAAGTAGCAAACACTCAATAGACAGCATTGTCCCCAGGGATGGATTCTTTCTAAAATATTCATATAGTAACCACAGAAAGCTAGTTGAGTTGACAGGATGAGATGCGATTTATTCTAGTAAGATTAGCAAAGTTCCGCAAATCTCAGCGGTACCTCTGCAGTGATGGTGGCTACTGCTGGCACTCCCCGAGACTCCTGGCGGCTGAGGCAGTTATCAGAAGGCTGCAGCAGCTTGACTGCACCCAACTGCAGCATGCGTGGGGATGTGACAGTGCAGAAAGGGGAAAAGGGAAAATGGATGGGGAAACTGTTCCAAACTAATTGGTTCATAATTGATTTTAATGCCCTCCTTAATTCGATGCATCTTTTCTTCTGAACTTGCTCACAAGAACCAGGGGTGTGTCTTTATAACTACCTAGGTACAACCTACAGGAAATTACTCACTGGGGCTCTTCTGCTATTGTTAGGGTACAGTACTGTGGACGACAGGGGGTATAGCTTCATAGTGGCTTAGGGATTCTGGGCTAAAAGTGGCAGAACCAAAAAGATCGTGCCATTCCCGAAGTGTGGCCTGAGTCAAGACATTCCGGGGGAAATGAAACTTGCCCAGTTCCTCTTACACAGTTACCTCTATCACTACCACTCCTTGCCATTTTCAACAAGTTGTCCATAGTTTTGTTATAATTATAACAAAATTATAATTATAAAAAATATGGAAATCACTTCTTCTCAGAGTGCCCTATCCCACAGAAGGATAAGGCCTGTGGATATCATAGCACAGCTCGCCATCATAGCTAGCAAAGAAGCAAAGGATTATTCCATAGAGGCTAGGCCAGAGCATGTATCAGTGTTAGAGGACAAACAGGAGTGTATACCAGCTTCCCAAAAAATAGCTAATTTGAGCTAACTTCAATGGAACATTCCTATATTCTCATCTCTACTATAGGGTGCTGTTTCTCTAATTTCAACCAATTGATATAAAGGAAATGAAACTCTCAACCTGAAAGGTACCTGGGATGAGTTTGTGTTCTCTAAAAGCAAAGAATGAATTTTAGGAACAAATGGAGATTAAGAGCAGAATATTCTTATTTGTTGGGGGAAAAAACACTGTCTGAGGACAGTAGGGGGGACCACGTGGGTTGTCCCAGGGAAGCTGTCTCTTTCAGAGACTTTTATACCACAGAGAGACAAGTCTAAAGTGGAGAACAAGGGAACTCAGTTAGGTTGGCATGGGATGAGACAAAACTATGACCAACCAATGAGCTTACAAGAAACATTGCTCAGATAATTAATTAAATCCAGAACCACATGGAGAAGTGAGCCACATAGCAAGCAGGCACAGATATAGAACAGGAGTTTGTCCTGTAGCCAGCCAGTAGCAGTGGATTAGTGACCTTTCCTGACCTCCTCAAGGTGATGCTCAATCCCAGATGCTTATCTTTAGGGAAGTAAACATTTGCTTGATCTTTGGTCTTCAGATCTGGTTCTCAGCAGGAGCATCCCTCTGTCTGTCTCACAGCTGCAATGTATCTTGTCTTCCAAGCTGTCTCCTTGAGGGTGTGGCCCTGTCTGACTGCCTATAATACTTCTATCTAATTCAGCTGCCTACAACACAACAACTAAGAAAAAGATAAAAATATCATCATGTCATAATGAACATTCTTATTAAAAAGAATGCAGTGTCTAGAGTCAGCTCATCCCTGACCTCATAGGCATTATTGCCAATTCAACATCCCGAGTTTCTCTCAGCACGTGTATTTCTTGGTTTTTCATTAATGAGACAAAATACCTGAGCCACAGAATTTAAAAGGGAAAAGGTTTATTGGGCTCATGTACCCAGATATTTCAGGCTATGGTAATTAGACTCCAGGGCAAAAATATTAGGGTACAAGGATGTGAAAGAAGGAAGCTGCTCATTGCACAGCCCTCAAAAGGCAGACCCCACTGGAAGGAGCCAGAAAGGAGCAGCCCAGCGACCAGACACAGCCCCAACCCCTCGTGGCCCACCCAGGTCCACCCCACCCTTAACGTGTGCTTCACTAATCTCTAGAGCAACAAGTTGACCATCAAGATCAACCACCTACCATTGGAAGCCTGATTGACAAAATCTATGCTATGCCCAGTCCTCCAACCTTCGGTTTCACAGTTGTTCTCTCCAGGGAAATTGCCATCCTTGAGCAAGAACTTTCAGAGGACAGGAACCTTGTACTCCTTCTCTATGGCTGCAGAACTAATAACTGTAAAACATAGCAGTTTAAAAGCAAAAATGTCTATTGCACCATTTTTTTTTCTGGAATCAGGAAAAATCAGAAGAACCCAGAATCTTTCTCAAGGCTGAAGTCAAGTGTATTTGGGGCCAGCATCCTCTCAGTGAATTTAAATGTGAAGTTCCCCTACTTACCCATTGGCAGGAATCAGATTCCAACTGTTGTTGGCTAAAGATGTGTATTGCTTTCCTCTAGGTCTGATCACCGTGTAGCTCACAGTATGGCAACTGGCTTCACTCAGAAGGTTCCAGAAGAAAGAGAGAAAGTGAGCAAGAAGGAAACCTCAGCCTAATGTACCTAGTACTACAGGGGCATTGTGTCGCTGGTGCTGTATTCCATTTCCGTAACACCCATATAGAAAGAATTCTTGAGGCCAGAAATACCAGCCAGTGTGGTTCACAGGGACCTTCTTAGCAGCTAATACATCCCTGTCACATTGGTGTGAGTCGTACCTGATAGAGATCCAGGCAAAGAGTAGGCTCAATAAATCTGTGACCATAATTAACGCAATCTAAAGGACACACATACTGAGGGTCACGGCATGTACAGTGAACATATACAAGGAATAAACAAAGAACACTGGGGTAGGCCTCTGGATTGAATGTGTCCTCAGAAGTTCATGTTTGTACATTTAATATCCAACACAATAGAGCTAGGCCCTTTAAGAAGGTATCCTGCCATGAGGGCTCTCCAGTCATGCATGAATGGATCAATGCCACTCTCTCACAGGGGTTAATATGGGAGTGGGTTGCTGATAAAGGATGAGTTTGATGCCTGTTCTCTCCTCTTTTGCCCCTCTCCTTCTCTTCTCTTCTCATCTCTTCTCTTCTCTTCCCCTCCCCTCCCCTCCCTTCTCTTTTCCCTCTCTCTCTCTCTCTCTCTCTCTCTCTCTCTCTCTCTCTCTCTCTCTCTCACACACACACACACACACACACACACTTTTGCCTTAAAACATAATCCTTGTCAGATAAATACCTATTGACCTTTGATTTCATAGTTTCTGGAACATAAGAAATAAATCTTTGTTCTTTATAAACTTTGTAGTCACATGAATTCTATTATAATAGTACACAAGAAACTATGATACATATGAATTTTATTTTACTAACTCAGGTATACCAAGTCTTCTTCCTGCCAAGTTAGCAAAAACAGTCTCAACCAATGTGAATTTAAGTACTCTGCCCAGGACAGTTTACCAATTCATGAAAGGTAAACTAGGCTTGAGGTCAGAAGAAAAACACAGGACATTTCTTGGTCCTCAGGCACAGGTGCCAACCTGAATGCGCTTCACATTTATCTGCTCCTCTGACATCTGCTCGTGTGCTGAGATTCTTATCCCTGTGGCCTCTTTGGGGAGTTGGTACTGTGTTCTACTTTACAGGAAGTTGTGAAGTTTTCTAGGCCAGAATGGAACCACGGTTCTCAGCTGCCCATGCTCTCTATGTCGTATCTGGTGAGTCATACTGCTTAGACACAGGCTACCTAGGTTCCTGCAGCCTCCCAGAACCATGACCACAGAGCAGGCTGCTGGATCCCTTTGTGCCCCAGCATCCTCAGACCCTCCACAGCTTCTTTTGTATCCTGTTTGAACTCCCTTTGAAGCAGAATGCAAGGGGTCCCCGCAGATCTGTTGACATTTTTGTTCTCCTCATAGTCACCTCTTTTCTCACTCTGAGCCCAACCTTAGCCCAGAGGAACTCTTTCGAAACCAAGGTTATAGAGCAGGGATCAGAATTGGTTTTGTGTTGACCTTGAGCATTTCACCCAGAGCCACACCCACGCCTAACCTTCCTGCTTACTATTAGTCCCCAGTCCATCAGGGGCATCTGGTGGCAACAACACAGATTAAAATGTTCCCATGAGATTTTTTTACTTGTGTTGTTTTAGAAACTGGTAACTAAATGTGCCAAAAAATTTAAGGGATTTATTTTTTGTGGCCAAATTTTCTTACCTGTGCATGTTGTTAACTAACTCAAATATCAGCATGATCAGCTTTAGACAGCAGAGGCAGTGTTACAGTTGAGTAGGCCAGAAATACCCCAGGTTCTTGTGTACAACACGGAAGGACTTAACAAGCTTACACCTTGTAGGATGTAGTAAGTGGGTACATTTATTGAACATCACGGCATAGTAGCGTGTGGTAAGTACGATGGAAGACTCCGGAGACCAGGCTATGGCACTGATCCTGTTTATTGAGGAATCACCTGAATATATTAGCTGAGGGTAGGGAAGGACATGAATAGGCAAATTGTGGGGCGGGACTGGGCTGCTCTTCTGCCAATGACCATCAGCCAAGTATGCTTGGTGTTCTGCCTCCTGGAGTGTGCTCTACAGGTGCTCGTCAGCTATGGCAGTGAGCATGGCCTCTGGCTCTGACACGCCCACAGTAGCGGGAACAGGGATGACAAAGGGAGAAAGAATCAAGGAACAAAGGATTCCAGTGGAAAGAGGGAAAAGGGCTCAAGTGTGAAAGGCTAAGCAATGGGCCACAATAACTCAGGCTTCCAGTATTTACAGGGCCAGACACAGCTGTCCAAGATCTCTCCTCTGTCTGTCTGTCTGTCTCTGTCTCTGTCTATCTGTCTGTCTCTGTATCTGTCTGTTTGTCTGTCTGTCTGTCTCTTTCTGTCTGTGTATGTCTCTCTCTCTTTCTCTTTCTCTCTATACCCCAATCAGCAATCCGTGTGACCTCCTAAATTTAAATCTGAATTATAGAGGCCCTCTCTTCTTGGTCCTCCTTGCAGCCTAGGAGGTACACATTTGAAAGCCCATGGAAAAATTATTGGAATTCTAGTGAGTTAATTCCAAACTACCACTTCTAGTGCAACCCATGGGAAAATTAAGTCACAAAGTCATATTTAGGTTATGGGGAACCAAGGGATCCTCAGTGCAGATAATGATTTTCCAGAACAAAAGCCTCAACCCAGGGCCAAACCCAGGTTTTATTAAGTAATGAAGAGAGTGGCTTGAGGATGAGTGACTGTGAGAATGGCAAGAAGTACGTGAGTATGAGAGCTGGGCTAGGCAGGAGTCCTGGAATCGCTTCTGCAATATGCAGAGAGAAGAATATAGAGAAAGAATGATATGCATAACATAATTGAAGGAGTATGCGATGTTCTGGGGTCTGTGATTAAGCTCTGATGTATAATCTTTTATGCCCTGGGAAGTCATAGTGTTTCAGCTCATCCCAGCCAATATCACACCACGGCACATGGCTCTCGGTCCCAGCTTGGTTCACTCACATTTTATTTTGGAGCTATGGGGGGTGGGAACACACTGCCCTGACCTCTTTGCTTCAAAGACTACATATCAGCCTCTGGTCTGGGCTAATTTTCATTACTTAAAGGCAACTGAAGGAATAAGGAAAAGTCCTACCCAGGTCTGTACATACGAATGCAAGGAATAGAGTTAAGTTTTGCTAAACAGAGACAACTGTTCCTCTTTCAGGGAGAGTCATCTGGGTGGTCCTCCACACCAGCTAATGATTAGGGTAGCCCTAAATTTAAGCACAGATGGTCACTAGGGTGTTGTGGCATTTACAGTTGAAGGAAGGGAAGGGAGTGACTCAGATCATTTCTAACTGTACAGGAAAAATTTTAGTATATGATTTTCTCCTCCTACAAAACATAAACTCACCAAAAGGACCAGGTTGACTATGGGTAAACAGGCACTTTAATTTAGTTCAGAGGGGCCTCTCTCCTGAGGCAAAAGCCTTCTTTGTGTGTAGAAAGTGGATAGTTACACATGCAGGGCTTCTGACCTGACTTATGAGCACCAAAGTGGGAGCCAATCATGGTTTTTCACAGATAATACTGATACAAAGGAAATAAACGTAACTTACAACCTAAGATACACTGAGCTTGTGCTCCTCAAAATCTAAGAATGGACACCACGGAGGTTAAGAGTAGGAAAGTTTATTGAGAGAGAGACAGATCCTGAGAAAAAGGAGCGGACCCAAAAGTGGTTTGCTAGTGAGCCCACTTCTCTGAGACAGGTTTACACAGCAAAATCATGAGGGGTGGGTACAACATTGCTCAAATTATAATCAACCAATAAAATTACAAGTACCATGGCTTAGCTCATATTGATCTAATAGCAGCAAGGCCATTCGGATAACCTTGGTCAATAATCTATAGTTTTAGTCTTGTCTGAAGTCTTAGTTTTAGCTAGGATAGCTCAGCTCTAAGCAGGTAACATCTTACTTATATGGGAAATCGCAGAAGAATAGTACCGATAATTTCAAGCTTCTTTGGAGAAGTGTGTAAATGTGGCCCTCGTGACTTTAATCTTTAGTGTACTGCCAGCCAGTTCTTGATGTGTGCTCATCTTCTGGACTGACTCTCCACTGGCCTCACCCTGCCTAACCACTTATAATATTTCAAGTGCTCACTTTCTCGTAACTGTTGTATACTTAATAATGTCCCTGAAACACCAGAGCATTGATTGTGGCAATTTAGATATGACAAAGGAAAGTTGAGAGAGAGACTGTAAAGTGAAAATGTGAACGCAAAATAAAATATTTGGAGAGAAAAAGTGACCAGTTACATAGCTTTAAATTGATTACAATGTATTTATTAGTTAATAGTCATAATTATAGTACATTGTTTTGTTTTTAATTTTATTTTATTATAGTATATTGTTATACTATAATATAACAATATTATAGTATATAATAGTTTTGTTTTTAATCTCTGGGCCTGCCTCATATTTGAGCTATATCACAAGGTAGATAAAGTTTGATACCATCTATCATGGGCTATATGTACCATCTATAAATTATCAGTGGCTTCAGGCATCTGTGGGGTGATGAACACGAAATCATGACATGGAACAAGCCAGTCACAGCAAACTGCATTATGAATAATACAAAATGTCAGGAATAGGTAAGTCTCTATAGATAGGAAGTAGATTAGTTGTCACCTGTCTGGAGTGGCTGAGCTAGAGATGGCCCTTCTGACTTGTGCAGGGAAAAGCATTGAGAGCCCCAAGGTCGCAGAATGCCTGAGGTGAACAGGTGTTTCAGCCTCAGAACACAGGATGGTGTGAGAAGCTGGCTAGCTGTTTAGCAGAGGGGTTTCACCTGGCACCAATGTGCGGAAGGTATAAATCAGCATGTTGCAGTTGGTGAGCAGTTCTGGTCCCCTCCTGAAAGAGGGCTGCCCCTGACCTTAGCTTTATGCATTCTGCATTCTGCATTCTGTCTTCATTTCCTCACCTTCCACCATCTGCTCCCCAGGGAAGTTTGAGAGCTGAGCTGAACAGAACAGTTACCAAGTGCCAGGTGTGGGCTGACTGCTAATGGACAGTGCTGCTTAATTCTGAAACTGTAGAGCAAAAGCAAACAGTTAATACATAAATAAAGAGCATAGTTTTGCTCTAATAAAACCTTATTTACAAAAACAGACAGTTGACTTGCTAATGGATATGAGGTTTCTCCTGAAGTAATGAAAATGCTCAAAATTTGATAGCACTGATGGCTGAATGATTCTCTATGTCAAGAATCATTGAGTTGTACAGAAGTGGGCAAACATTTTTTGTGAAAGACCAAATAGTAAACATTTTAGGCTTTAAGACATATTATCTTTGATAGTACTACTCAGCACTGCAATTGTAAAGCAAAATCAGCCAGACGATGGGTAAATAAAAAAGCATAATTTTGTTCTAACAAAATCTTATTTATAAAAATAGGCAGTGGTTCTCAGCCAACAGATGTGGTGTGCCAATCCTTTTTCTAGGCAGTGAAGCAGGGGCCATGCCTTATTCATAACTGCATCTTCTGGTTGACCCAGCCAGTAAGGATGACTCAATGCATGTTACTTGAAATAGATAGAAAGTAATGCAATGTAAAGTAATGTAAATAAAGTAAGGCAATGTAAAGACATACACGTGCCTTGAAACTGACAGAAGTGCTTCTGCTCTGTATCCCACCCACAGGCTGAGGAAAGGCCTAGAATTTCCCATCCCTCCTGGCCTTCGGCAGGACTGAGGGCTGTTGGGAGCAGTTGTCCTCTGATGGCTTGTTGAAGAATCCTGCAACCTGCAGATAAATGGGCCTATGGCTGAAAGGAAGGGAGTAGAAATGGAAGGGCAAACTGCTCATCAGGTGGTGAGGGTGAAAAGTGTGGGGGGGGGGCAAATTAACACTTGAGTTATGTTGCCTTGTCCATTCCTGGAACAGCTGCCCTGTCAGAGGAAAGAGCTCTGGCCTAAGTGTCCCAAGAATCACCTAGTCTAGATCTGCAATCTTTGTTGAGACACCCAGATCCCCATCACACCTATTACAGCAGGATAAAGCAGTGTGTGGACCTCTTCTGAAAGAGGGCTTTGTCATTTTGGAAGCCTAGTTCAGACTGTGGAGCAGGGTTTACCTAAGAACCCAACTGAAAGTTCTCCACCGTACTCAACAAGGGAAGGAGATAAAATAGCATTTGCCATTCTAACTTAGTAGGATTACTGACGTGTGCATGCCCTATAATTGTACCAGCACAGCCTAAGAAGACAGATACACCAATGAAATTATCTTCCATTAGAGTAGTGAGGGGTATAGAGCACATTTCCCATCTCTGAGTTTTCTCAGGGCTGGTTGATGGGCTACTCCATTGATGATTTCTGTTCTTCTGCAGTCATGGGCCTTGACTTCCCTCAGTTGACACTGCCTGCTATCCGCCTCTTGGAAGATAACACAGGTAAGCAGTAAGCGAGTCTTTGATCTGTGTTCCTCTTGGGAAAATAGATTTGAGTCATCTACACCCCCTGACCTATATAAAACCTAACAACCTACATACCCATTTAAAATTAGAGAACCAGCTGGAGCTGCAAAGAACATAAGTAAATACTCACTTCTGTAACCCCATAGTACAATTATTTGACACAATTGGAGAATACATTGGGTGCACAAAACAAAGTGAGAAAATGCATGAAGACATATATGGAAGAACATACCATATAGAAATTGTGTTATAACCCATGCTACTTTTGCATGAGATTAATTTATGTTTTGAGTCTATAAATACAGATTATACAGTTTGGAATACACTAAATGTATTGATCTCTGTCATCTTTTAAATTCCAGTGTAAGAGGAAAAAAAATGTCACCAAGACTATTACCCATTGAGGTAGAGAGGATCTAAGGCAGGGCGTGGTGGCACAAGCCTGTAATCCGAGCACTCGAGAGGCTGAGGCAGGAGGATTGTTGTGTGAGTTCCAGACTAGCGTGAGCTACAAAGTGAGCTTAAGGCTAGCCTGAACTGCATAGTGAGACCCTGTCTCAAAAAGATTAAAAAAAAAAAAAAAAAAAAAAAAGAGGGAGAGAGGATCTAAGGAATATCTTCATATTGTGGCCTCTTCAGAGTCCCCTGGGACAAAAGAATCACCTATTCTGTTTCTGGATCATAGAATAACAACTGAAGCAGGGCATCTTGCACAGCACACATTCCCATAACTACTTATAGTTAGGTGTTTGAATACTGCCAACTACATCTCTCACTATATCCTCACTGCAGCCATTTCAAAGAATTTGGTACTGGGGTGGAAGATCAGGTTGAGAGAAGATATGGATATCTTCTGGTTTAAAGGTTTAAAGACTCTCCCTTGGAGATGTGAAAGACATTGTCACATTTTTACTTACAAAATTTCTGATCTCAAAAATGTAGTGTCATTATGTGAATTTTACCTCAGTAAAGATAAAAGTTGCAAGTCATTGGACTTCCTGAGAAACTTAGACATAACTTTTTAGTTCACATAAGAACAGAGGCAGGATAGGGACCAGGCATGTTGAGTTATGGTCCCAGATCCCTGTCTCAAGAGGATGTTTCCATTCCTCATATTCTGGTTTCATTCACAGTCCATGTATCAAGATGTTTAAGTCATTTTCATGATGGTGACAGTGTTGAAAGAATTCCATCTTGAAGGTGTTGGTTAGGTCAAATCTCAGTCACATGTCATTTCCTAAGCCAGTTACTACTTTGATATAATCATGATATATCAGTGAAACCTAGGGCACCTTTCCATAAGTTATTAGAGGAGGAGTAACCTGTTAAGAAGAAGAAAAAATAAACCCAAGCAAACACACAGCTCATTGTCTTTCTGGATCCCCAGTACAGTTATTTAATATATCTGCAGGATCCCTGTTCTCCTGAACCCACTCCCACCCTCACCCCATCATGAGTCAGGCCAATCACGACCAGAGTCCACCTGTTTACCTATTGCTGCATACTAAGCCATCTGTAAACATCAAACTTACTGGCCTGAAGTAACCATCGTTTTACTGGCTCACAACTCTACAAGTCAGGAAGTTGAGCATCTACTCCACGATTACCTAGGACTTAGTTGGGAGACTGACTGAGATCACACACTTAGGACCATCTATCGGGCTGAGTTCTTTGGTTGTCCTCCATGTCAGGCATCTACATGTTTACACTGGCCTTCCAAATAATGTTCTGATCTCAGAATTCAAAGGAGGAGATTCTAAAAGCATAAGTCCAATGTACAACTAGCCTCTGATTAACTACATTTGATGGTAGCTCATTGGCTGAAGGAAATTCCTGGCCAAACTCAGAGTCCCAGTATGAGTGTAACAGCACAAGAATGTGAATACTGAGACAAGTAGTTTATCGGGGAATCAGGAATATAACAATCTGTTGCACACAAGATACGGCTCTTCCTTGAGTCCTGCCCAGTCCTAATCCTCTGCCCCAGTTCTTTTTTCTTTTTTTTTAAGGGGACATCAAGTTTACTTGAGGCTTGGTTTACCATGGCCCGACTATGATGGTGACCCAGATGGGTACCAGAAGCACAGGCCCTGCTGAACCCTTCCCACGCGCTCCTGCCCCAGGGCTCTAGCACGCCGCTTCACCGTGCCCTGCACTATGTATGGTTCAAGTCCTTAGGCCTCTCACACCAAATGTAAATGCACTTTCAGTCTCTGAGCAAATGGGGTTTTCTCTTCTCACAAAGAAAGAGAGTTTTTTCCTGTGTTTTTCATATTCAGTGGCTGTCTCCTGGAGGTGGCAGTGGTGCCGCAGAGTGGCAGGGTCCTTGAGTCACATCAGTTGGTGTCCATGCTGCAAGCCACATAATCCCCCAATCCCTGTTGCGAGCTGCCTGGCATCATCTCTCTGCCACAGGAACCAGGGAAGCTGGGGAACAGAGGGTCCTTGCACTCATCTTCATCCTGACGCTATGGAGACCCAGTTCTTATCACTGAACTTCTGCTGTCTCTGTGCATGTCACCTTCAGCAGTTTTCTCTGTACCCAAACTTCTGCGCATACATGGTGGTGTCCAGAAGTAAAACAGGCTGTGTTGAATGTTGAGTAAGCATATACGAGTTTCCTTGTATTTTTAATTCTCTTTCTTATTAGCATATGTTTGTGATACACAATAGTTACATTCATCTTCGGGACTGGTACAAATACACATCCCACCTTAATAATTTTTACTTTCTCTTCCCTTCTCCACTCTCCCGTTTCTTCCTTCCCTACGTTCCCTTCCTAAGAGCTACTTTAAAGCACATCCAGAATGCTTTCTATTTGAGCCTCCCTGTTAAGGTCATTCAGAGTACTTGGCTCCTGCTCGGGCTTCCCTCTCTTCCCTGATGTCACTCTTGCATAACTCTTGATGATTTCAATATTCATACAGCTAAGCCCCCAGGACCTCGTCTCTCCACTTCTTGATCTCATCTCCTATTACTTTTCCTGGCATACCTCTGTTTGCGCCCACCTTACTCCTTGGCATTGCCATTTATTAGGCCATCCACCATTTGTATTTCTCATGCCCCATTCTCACATACCACCTTTTATTTTAACATTTCTGGCTTATTCCCTCTGTACTCCAATACCAAAGATCCTTTAGCCCATATCAGGGCCCTCACATCACTGTCTAATTATACCATGACTTTGTAATTAGCTTCCTTGGCCCGGGATAATGGTCAGTCCTCCGCAGACACAATCGTGTCCTTTGCTCTTGTTGTCCTCCATAACAGGCAGCTGGCAGGAAACATAGTCATGATTGACCTGACTTTGCACCTGTTCTTCACTCACATAACTAAAAGTAGCCAGAGGAAAAAGGTACACAATTAGGATGAGTCGTCTCAGTTCAAATTAATGTCAGAGCCATCCAGTGGGCCCAGAGCGCTGTTTGGCACTCCTACCAGGCAGATCACACCCCTACTCCATGATGAGTAATTCACACCTCTCTCTTCTCAAGTTTCCACCCCCTTCCCATTCCTACTCTCATCTGAAGACTTTGCCTTTTATTATACTGAGAAAATAGAAAACACTAAAAGAGAGCTTTCATGTATTTTTTCTCATGTACTTTTCTTGTCCTCTCCAGCTCACTGCTTTCTCCTTCACTTCCTAGAGATGGAATCTCAGCCCTCATCTCAGCATCCCTTCAGTCTGCAGCAGAGAATCGCACTCATCCCACTTATCCACCCCCACACACTCCATTACTATCACTCCAGTATGGAAGCCTTAGCCCTGAAAGCTGCATCACCTTCAGCTTGTTTCTTAAGGTTCCATCTCCAAGCTTCCAGTTTGAAAACATTGTACTATCCTAATTCATTGTCAGGGGGAGCCATCTGATCTTGTGAGTTCTGGCCTCACAAGAGAATTATTCCACACATGAGAGCCTTACAAAGGTGGGCCATAAAAGTTACAGGGCTGGCTGAGGTGGCACACAATTTAATCCCAGCTACCCATGGGCTTGAAGGAGGACCACAGATTCAAGGACACCATGGGAAACTTGTAAGACTCTGTCTTAAAATATAGCTTAGTGGTAGACTGCTGATTTAACATTCATATAGCCCTGGATTCAATTCCCAGTACCATGGAAAAGAAAGAAGAAAAGAAAATAGAAAAAATGAGGAGAAAAAGAAGAGAAG